>JAOXYD010079605.1:0-12362 GCA_028565735.1 Pinacopodium congolense
AAGGCTTTAATTAGATAATTTTGATTTGAACTTGATTGATATCTAGGTTAGCTTTGCGACCTTTTAGAGTTTTGATTTTGACTTAAGCTTTTAAGCTTTGGCCTAGATAATTTTGACTTATCTTCAGACTTTTATTTTTCTTTTTGAAAAATCTTACCTTGCCTTTTATTGATTTGTTTTATTGAACTCCTCCATCATATCATGAAACCAGTTTATAAGAAAATTATTGTTTTCATGTTCATTTAAGATGTAAGTCTATATTGAGTAATTAAGCACTAGGTATAAAACCCAAATATTTAGAATAGTATCACTAGGAAAAAAAATTGAAATTGAAATTTTAATTAAAATTCCATTTATTAATTGAAAAATGTGATCTTAATTAAATTAGGTTTAAAGAAGTAAAGTATATAAACATGTCATAATAAAAAAAGCACATTATGAAAATAATAAGAAAGTTAGCATGTTGAAAATAAACCTAGATAATTGCTTCCTAATTGTTTTGATAATGTCTAAAGGACAATTTTCTAATATTTAAGTATCAACTTTATCTGTTTTCAGTCCTTCAAATGAAACAACAAATTTAGTTTGGAAAATAAAATTTTAATTAAAAACAATAACATAAATTAATATTGCAATCTAAATGAGAACGAGATAAGAGATTTATATTTTTTTATAGCTTTTAGTTGCCTTTTTTCCCTACAATTCACCAATTATAACTTTGAATCATTTTTCTTAAAAAAAACGATAACTTTAAATCCAACACAATATTTCTCTAATTTACGATGAAATTCGTTTCAAACTTTTTAACTTGATATTTTGTCATGAATTTTTATATAATGATAACCAGTTTTAGGAAATAAATTCAAATAATTTAGGTGATTTTTTTCACCTCCAATGTGAATAGATGACGCCTTAGTTAATATTATAAGTGCATCTTAGATGAACCTATTTGTATAATTGTAGGTGTGGCTGAAAATCATCTTTTACTATAAACCTCCATCTTCATCTTTGAGTTCAAATGTTTATGCTTGTTTTCATTAGATCTTTAAAAATACCATCCAACTAGATATATATGAGTTATAGAAATGAGGAAAAAAAGGCATTGCTTGCCATTATGAACTTTGACTTTCAAAGTGCCCCTAATTTCCTTTCTTATTTTGAGAAGAAGGAGATTACAAAAAGAATGAGGTTTTATTTTAATATTTATTGAAATAATTCCTTTTAAACAATTTCAATCGAATCCATTCTGTCAAAGTGACTCTTTATTAATATAGAGTTTTCAAATTCCTTTGGCTAGCATCATCTTGTTCGTTTTTCGGAATAATTAAAGCCCCAAGCCTCTTCATTTTTAGGTGTACATAACTCATGTCATTTAACCTCGGCTTTCGTTGCATCAGATTTAACACCTGTCTATAAGATCAATAAATAAATACACTTACTAATCTTAAGATATATGCTCTAATCAATAATATTTTTTAAATAATGAAAGAATACATCATTATAAATTTCATATTTCACTAAAATAAGGCTTATTTTAGCCAACTAAATGATTTTCATTATTTAAGACAAAATACCCCTTGGTTGAGTCATGTAAGATCTCCATTTTAAACTTCATTTTATTTAAGTTTATAGGTTACTTAAAAGAGTATTATATCTTTTTCCAATTCAACTAGATAAGGACTATTCTCAATAAACTCGCAATACTAAAAAACTTACAATTACCATTTTAATTTTTTGGCATATTTGAATATTTAAGGTATAGTAAAACTAAATACCTCAAATTTTTTTTACATAGCCTAAAAAATAACTGCTAATTGTCCTCGATTATAATTTTTGAAAGGAGAATATGATAAATCCTTACTTTACTTAAAAAAATCATATACGTATAAATGTCTTACATTAAGTTTTCATTTATTCTACATTTCAAATGAATTTTTGGGAATAGATCCTAAGGGAACTCTATTTTAGATATATATTTTACTTCAAAAGCTTCACTTTACAAACTTATTGCAAAGTTGAAACAAGTGATCACGCTTCTCACTATGTTTGTATCATTTCATTTATCTACCATACTAGTTTGATATGGTATGCCTTATATTGATTATTGTAGAATAATATTCCCTTGAAAACATAGCAAATGTCTCTTTTAAACCTATCCCTATATATCTTTCATATTGTTCTCCATCCTTACTAGATTTAACATTCTTAATACTATTATATTTTTATTCCTCTATTTCTTTCTTCAAAACTTTAAATGTTAAAGACATTTAGTTCCTTTGACTTATTATGCAAAAGATAAAAGAGATCTATAAACCATAATGGTCATACATGAATAAATAAATATTAGCATATATGATCTCTAGGATCTCTCAACTTCTAGTGGTATCTTTATTAGACGTATTTGTTTACTTAGGATTAATAAAATGAATAAAAGTGTAAAAATAATTTAAATTAAGGTCAGTTAGAATACCATCATTAACAAGACTTTTTCATTCATTATATGGAAATATAACATAATCTCTTATGCAATAATTAAAAATATTCCTTATTGAGGTCTCCTAGCTTGATGCCACCTTTGTTAGGCATGTTGTCATCTTTTAAAAGGATGAAGATTAACATACTTTAAGCCATCAGAAGAATTAAAAAAACTTATTATTTGATTACTTAATAAAACATTAAACATTGATTTCTCAAAATGAAATAAAAAACTTAAATAATCTTATTAGCATTTAATTTATTTTATTTCCTTATTATTTTATTTTATAATTATAAGCTTCCTTTAGTAATTTAGGGGTTCAAATTGGTCTCTAGTATATCTAGGTCATAAGGAAGTAAATAAAATCTTTAGGCAACGAACAAAGATATGTTCTTCTTCAATACCTTACAAATATTTAAGCAAGCACACATATCATTTAATGTTGTATATTAGCAAGTAGAGTATTATTCCCATGAAGACTGAATGAGTATTAATATAAACCTTCGAAGTATTATTTACTAAATAAATTTAAATTATGAATTAAATAGCTAAATTGTAACTATTCCAAAATAGAAAATTAAATAAAATCTCACAATTGAAGATAAAAAGTACCTTAAAGTAACAATAAGATAAATGTGTTTATCTAGATGAAGAATCCTTTGCGAAGTTTTTAATTATTTATGATACTTTACTTAATCAAGGCTAATTATTCTCTTGAATCGGTAGAAATTCCTAAATTATGTTGAGATCTTTTTCAAGAAACTAACACCTATTTTCCAGTTAGTTAATTGAAATCTCTTTATAATCAAAACATTAAAGAATGCATTATTAATTTTATGAATTCATGTATTAGATTGGCTATAATATAGAAGATTTATTTGACTCTATCTCTAGGACTCCTACCATTTAAAGCCACAGTTTATAGCTTCATTAATGATAATGTGTTATGTCGTGAACTCAAGGGCCTCAATCTAATTAAATCCAACTTTCTTGATTACCCCTCAAATCAATCAAAAGAGGATAGAGTAATATAGACTCAACATACATCTAAACTATTCACCAAAACATCTTGCATGAAATTCTTCACTACGATAAGGATTTCTGTCCTTTGGAACATATTAATTTGGTTAAGGCAAACGCTTCTTAAGGAAATTTTCATAACTTTGCTAATTGTTAATCTAAAAATATATATTATAAATAGAATCGAAGACATGGCTACTCTTGATAGGACTTGAAAACTCTGCCACAATCAGAATGAATTCCATGATTACCAATTTTTTATTGGTGACTTCTTCTCTTAACTTTGGATTAAGCTACAATCTCAATTTGTCCTTCATTCTACCCCTAAGGCTAAATCAATACCTTCACATAGCCTACTAATTCTTTTAAACTATCACATCTAAATTATTTTTCTTTCAAATTAGTTTTCTACTGTCTTATATATACCATTTGGTTTGAAAGAAAAAAAAAGGAAATTTAAGGATGAAAGAAAAAAGTTGATTGTCTTTGTTCAAAAAACACTAAATTGGATCAAGGAAGTAATTTTGGTTAACCTAGATATCCTCAGTGTACTCAAAATCTATAACTTTCTTAGAATCTTTGAGATAGCGTTGGAAAGAAGCTTTAGCATTACACTTATCTCTTTAGTTCCTTTAACCTCTCCATTGGTGTCATAGTCTAAAGCTGTGGTTAATATTTTATGTAAATAACTAGTTAATTATTCAAGTTGTTATGTATTAGTTTGGATTCTTAAAGATGTATCTTTGACTCTAAGCTCTCAGTAGCTCAATCTATTAATTCTTTCTAATATAAAAATTAGGAATGAAGAATTAGGTAATCCTATGTAGTAATCTTCTTGATTCTTAATAATGTTTTTACTTCTCATTCTCTAGTTCGATCTTCCTTATTGCCTTTCTTATTTTTCTCATGTTCTAGTGTCTTCTCTAACTAACTCTCCTTTTCTTCTCTCTCCCTCATGTTTCCCTTGCTTTTTCTCTCTTCAACAACTCTCAAACTTAAAATTGACTTCCCTCTAGTTGTTAAAGATTATAAAAAACCCAATTTTCTTATAGGCAATTTTGTCCTTTTAGTCAAAATAATCACTAGGTCATGAATTAATTGAAGTAATACATCATTTGAAGAAGAAATAAAATGATAAAAAAAATTTATAGTATCATGAAATAAGAAGTCAAAAACATAAATGAGTGACCGTTGTAATAACAGGGTGTTCGAGTGAAGGGAGACATAATTATTGAATATCAATAAGGGATAATAAAATTTTTATGAGAATTCTTGTTGAGTGCACATTTTATTTACAGGTTTTATTAGTAAATAATAAATTTAACCATATTAAGATCCTCAAGTTCTTTTTAGTTGTTGCCTAATAAGTTTTTAAATTTCTAGATTAAGGTATCTTAGGAGACAAGTGATATATTCTCTATTAATCTTTTAGAGTAGATATAAATTTGGATGTGAGCTAATTGAGAAGTTCATAACTTGAATTACAAGATGCTGGCTTTTAGAAAGTAGGTTAGCTTAAAAATCATGAAAATGGTCATTTCATTTGTTAGGGGAAATGCATTCCAAAGCAAATTTTTGAAACATAGAATGATACACACTTTTTTATTATAGATGAACATTTGGTTAAGGCTAATGCATACATTCATCATCACTAATTGTTTCTTCAATTTGAGGTTGATTTGAAGCTACTTGAGAGGCTTCTCTAGAGTCATGAATTTTATGTTGATGTTTACTATTAAAGAATTAAGATCCTATATTAAACTCTATTATACTTATATAAAAAATGCTTAAAAGTTTCAAAAGAAGGAATTTATCCAAGAGTCTTATAAAAGAGGCTTAGTTAAGGTCCATTTTTGCCAAATGGATGATAAAGTGATTAATTGTAAATTGGGGTTGATCATTTAAAAAGTAATTAGTCTTTTTTAAATAGACTAGTTTGATAAAATGGTGACTATTTCAAGAGTTTTGATGAAAAGTATTTAAAGAATGAATTTCAAGGTTCAAAATTTAACATAAATGACTATTAGTTTCATGAAGGAAATATAGGCAGTAACTTGGGAAGCATAGATGAGGACTAAGTATATGTTTATCTCGTTTGTCCATCTAACAATTTTTTGAGTGAACTAAGTTGTACATGTAGATGTCTCATTTCATCTTTCTTATTACTAAAGATATTTGATCTTATCTATTTTATTTACATAACGAAGAGAACTCATAATAAACAATTTCAATATAAGTTTTCAAAAGTTAGATAAGTGTTATGTAAACTTAAGATCATCTTACAAACTTGGCCTTCCAAATTGAATGTAAAAAAGAGATATTCATGAACTTTATGATTTGGGCAATAGAGAACTACTTGTATACTAGTTAAGAGTTCTTTCAATTTTAATTGATACTTAAATTGTTCCATGAAAAGAATCAGTAGTTGACACCTAGTCTTTAGGTCAATGTTATGCTTTATATAATGTAACATATTTGTTGAAATTTGATATCATGGCTATGGTAGGTATCTTTGGTGAAGTGCTTTATTTAAGGATAAGATCTACTTTATAAGTTTAATTTGAGATGTGGAAGGTTTCTATGATATTTTTCATTTTGAATGAGGTGAATTTGTAGTTCTTTTAGGTCTAGGGTATATGATATAATAGTCAAACTTGTTAAAAGTGTTCACCTACCAAACCAAACTTTGGATCTCTTTATAAATATACTTGAGAGAATTTTGAGATGCACTTATTTTTTGTTGCTCCATCATCATATTTAGAGAAATATGAACAATTTGTATTAATAGCAATATCCTTCTTTATATTCAAAGATAAAAATGGATTGTCTTTTATATGTAAAAGATCAACTAGAGTTGTTTTTATTGATCATTTTGCCATTATGAATTTAATAGGCACGATCATTGTTGGAGTGTCTTCTTTGAATGATGTGAATTTATTTCTATCGTGGCATATTTCTTTAAATAAAAAATTTCATGTGTCATAAATAATTGATTGTGGTTTGCTTGATATAACTTTTTCGTAATTGGTTACCTATCAATTAAGAAGAAGCTTAATAAAATCTTATCAAGAAATATATTTAAAATTTTAAAATAGTTTGATGCTTGAGATGTTAAGATTACTTTAACAAATAACATAACTTAGAGATGAGTCAGTTAGATCAAGTGCATGATCTACTTTATAGATAATTTAGTAATGCAAGGTAGTTGTAGAACTTTTTTCTTACATTAAAGTACCATTTATTTGAATTTGTACCTTTAATGTCTTTAGAAGGTTGGGATCATGAGAAGAGACATTCAAATTCAGCAAAAAGTGTGCAAAACATTGTTTGGAAATTTGATTTGGCTTCAAATGTACTTGTGTAAGTATGTTTCTTAGGTTTTAATTACGAATGATGCAAAACAATTTAATAAATTACAAATAAGCTTTTTCATGCATGTAAAATAAGACCTAAATTAATAAGTTTCAAGCTACATTAGATAAGTGAAAATTTTGGGGAGGGGGGGTGGGGGTATCTAAAGGAGATTATCAAATATCAAATTTACCATCTTCTTAAGAAAAAAAAAATTTATCTTAAGATATGTTACATTTTAAGAAAGAGAGCTTATTCTTAAAGAAAGTAACAAAAGTGAGGTATAAGTTAGATAAGTCCAAGAACCGCAAAATCACATCTAAATGATAGATATTTTAAAGAATCAATGATAGATATTAATTCTTTAAAATGGTATGAAGCCATGTGATTAGAAATGGAATCCATATATACTAATTAAGTATGAACTTTGGTAGATATACTTCAAGGTTTTGCACTTGTTAGGTATGAGTGGGTTTCTGAGAGGAAAACTAACATAGATGGTAATGTACATACATATAAAGTAAGGCTAATGACTAAAGGTTATAAATAAAATAAGGATTTAATTTTAATGAAACCTTTTCATTTGTAGCAATATTTAAATCCATAGGATCTTATTGCCTATATCTGTATGACATGATTATAAAATTTGGAAAAATGGATGTTAAAACAATAATTTTAATAGGAATTTGCTTAAAGATATGTATAAGACATAGCTTTTATGTTGAACCAAAGGAGATTCTAATCTTGCTTTTGATATAGAAAACATGATTATTACTAATAATTTACTTTATGATGATAAATCTAAAAGATTGGGTTATTAAAGGACAAATAAATGGTGTTCTAAGGTGAAAAGTTTTGACTGGAAGGCTAAAATAGACATAAAACAAGATCAAACATCTTGTGAGCTTCACGAACATTAGTTAGGTAGTTTGATTTTTTTTTTTCTAATTTTTGATTGAAGGTTCAATAGCCTTTGGGGATCAAATTGCATTCATTTTGTATAAAATTTTCAAAAATCATAAATTTTTACTAGCTAAGATAAATTATGTATTTGACTTTAATTAAAATTTATTGGGATTTAAAAAAACTTTGGGGATAATTTAAAAATTGTGTGAGTTATTTTCAAGTGAAAGAAATAGTTTTGAATGTTTAGAAGTTGGTTGAATTTAATTTTAACTTGAAAATTTTCATAATGGTCTTCAAATTGCATGGATCTATATTTTTTTATTTTAAATTAAAATATTGATCACAAAAATTACTTAAGGGAACTTTTTAAGCTTATACGAGTCAAGTTGTAGATGTTTGGAAATGTTTTGGTTAATTTTAAAAGGTTTTTACGATGATTCAAGGCACCCCATAACGATAGGATCAATGATGACATTAGAGTCACGTTAATTTTTAGTAGCTCAATGAAACCCTACAACAGTGGTACAAATGATGTCATTATGGTATGCCATTATGTGCATTGACATACGTTGTAACATATGGTTTTTAGTGTCTAATGGTAACTTAATTAGAATAATGACTAGTTTGATATTGTAACAGCATTTTGAGCTTAAGAAAATTATAAATAGATTTTTCTAATAGTTTTGAAATAATTTTTATGAGATTTTCAGAAATTTTTGAGTAATTGAAGTTAAAAGTTAATTATTGAGTTTTTGTTATGTATTTGGTGTTTGTGAACTAAAGTCTAGTTTTTATGATTTTAGTCCATCAAAATTTTGTTTATAAAACTTTCAAGAAGTTTTCCACTCATATCATTCATCTTGATTAGCTTGTGAACCCTTTAGGTATTGGAATTTCAAGTGAAACACTATCTAAGGTGTAACTACTATTATAAAGAGACTTTTTGATTTTGTTGGGATAGGGATTAGATTATAACCTTTAAGAAAGTTTTGTACAAGATTCCTCTTCATCTTTAAAAAGAATATTGGATTTGTAAAGGTTCCTTGTCAACCAAAGAAGATTGATATCAGTGAAATATCCAACTTAAAGTTGGAAACTAGACGTAGCCTAAAGTTTTCTAGTTGTTACTATAAAAATTTAGTTTGTTGACTTTCACTTCCCTTCCTCTTATATTTATTTCTTATATTAATATTGTGATAATTAGCATTATCATTCATGACAGTTAGGTTAAATTAGGATTTAGGAATTACATATTCATAACAAACGGTTTAGGTAGTTAGTTTAGAAACTTTTAAATTATTAAGTCACCTCATTTTTAGGTGATATTAAGGCTTAAAATTGTTATCAGAGCTAGTATTACATTGCGAACAAGATTTTTCTAGCAAATATTGTATAAAGAATTAAACATGGCATACGTGGTAGCACCTACTAGTCAAGAGGAAAAAAATGTAAGCCGCGTACCCTTTTTGATGGAATGCTTGATTGTCTCTTTTGAAAAATTAGAATGAGATTCATTCTTATAACTAAAAATATTGTTGTGGGAGTTTGTGTGTAATGGGTCATATATTCCCACTTAAGGTTTAGGAAATTAGAGAGTGCCAAAGATAAAGGAAGAGTGAAATGATGTCGACAAAAAAACAATCTCATTAAACAATAAGGTAATTCATATTTTATTTTGTAAACTAGGTAGGAATAAGTTGAATATGATGCCAATATGTGAAAGGGCACATAAGATATGGCACACACTAGAAATTACACATAATGACACCAACCAAGTTAAGAAAAGTAAGATGTCAATGCTTACATATCAATATGAATTATTTCACATGGAGTATAAAGAAAGCATATCTAACGTGTAAACTAAGATTATTGACACCATAAATGCATTAAAAGGTTTAGGTAAATCATTTACTAATGTTGAATTAGTAAGAAAAATCCTTAGCTCACTACCAAAGACTTGGGAGGCAAAAGTACCACCATTTAAAAGATAAAAGGCTTTAATACCATACCTTTGGAAGAGTTAGTTGGATCACTCCTTAGATATGAAATACACCTTAAGGGGGAGGAAATAATGGAAAAAAAGAAGAACTTAACATTAAGGGCCATAAAGGAATCACAAAGTAGCTAGAAGACATCCTCAAATAGGAATAAAGATAAGACATTACTACCCTTACTAGGAAATTTGAGAAATTTTTTTAAAAGAAGGGCTATACAAAGAAGAGAGAATAAGGTAAGGATGATTTTAGCAGAAAATGCTCTAATATTATTTGTTTTTTATGCAGGAAGTTAGGACATATGATGTCCTAATGTCCCCTTCTTAAGGAAAATAAGAAAAACAAAAGAAGTAGCAAAAAGGAGAAGAGGGAAAGTAAGAAGAAGAAGAAGAAATTGAAGGTTACAATGTAAGATGAAACCAGTGATTTTGAGAGAAAACAAATGGATAAAGAAATAGCCAACATATGCTTCATGGCTTCGGAAGATAAGATACCTTTTATTTCTCATTGTTTTGATGATGATGATTATATAGATGAAGAATTGACATATGGTAAGTTGGTTGAATGTATAGAAGTAATGACCTTGAAAAATAAGAAAATAAATTCCAAGTATAAGGAGACATTAAAAGTGTTGAATAAATGTATGATAAAAATGATAGGATAAAGAAATAAATGCATGACAATGAATTTAAGAACATGGATGTTACTCAAAATGATGATAAACAAAAATAAACGAATGGAAATGAAACTTTAAAGAAAGAGGTAAATACTCTTAAAGAATTTTTAGCTAAATTCATAAAAATAATTAGAAATTGGAAAGCATTCTTTGTAATAATCGGTTTTTCAAATTCGGGGATTAGAATTCTAGACTATAGCATCGAAGTGATATCATTGAAAAGTAATGAATGACATTTCATTCATATGCATATCATATACTTAACAATAGCACACACACATGAATTATGAATTAGTACATTGTAAAGAATGTTTATGCACTCAATTGACTCATTCTCGGGTATGAAGGTTAAAATGATCATGATGTGAATTGTGTATTATTTATGTCTTGAATTTTGGTTTGGTTGATTATAAGAAATAAATTTGGAATTAAAAGGTACAATTAGTAAATTTATGGATGACAATGTATATTTGAGAAAATTGATGGATGAAAATGTATATTTGGTATAGGAAAAAGGATGAAAAATTAAGATGATTAAGATTAAGCTTATGAATTAGTGACATTTGGCATGGAAAATTAAGTGAAAAATGGCATAACTAATTATTTGAAAATGGCAGAAATCAATGGGTGACAAATGACCTAGCTTAATGGTGTCATTTGGTAAGAAAAATGCAACACAAATGGAGACCATGCTTAGGGACACATGGCATTGTAAGAAGGAGACACTTAGCACCTAAGTGTAACGTTTTTTGGAGCAACCTCAATTTGGTTCATTTCTTCTTCTTTATTCCTCTCCCACCACCGAAGCTCTCTCACCTTGCATCACTGTGTTTTGCCTATGTTTGTGTCTAATTTCTACACCAATAATTCATACTTTTGCCCTTCTTAAGATGATTAACAAATCAGATTTTTTTGTCTTCTCTTCTAACTGAAAACCAACCTAATGTTACCTTGCATTTGTGTTGATTTTCTGCATGCATGGAGAGCTGATTTAACTTGATATTTGGGTTGAAATTTGAGCTAGAAAAGTAAGTAAAAGATTTTTATTTATAGCATGGTATGATAGAGAACTGGTGATGATGATTTAAGATGAATTACATATTTTATTCATAATTGATTATGCTGCAAAATTTCTGCATGAACTTGGGTACTTTTCTATTATGTTTTTGTATGTATGAAAATAGTAGGTTATGAATGTTATATGGATGATTTAATTTGGGTTTTAAAGTATAATTGATGAAGAATTCATGCTAAAGATAAGAGTTATTCAGGTGTTTTCAAATATGAAAAATTAGAGTTGTAGGTTGAAATGTTGGTTTCAATATCATCTTCCTGTTTCGACCCATTTTACATATCCTTAAAGCACGAATTTGAAGAAACTCAAAGACTAAAAGTTGTACATATAGGTCTTATCTTGAATCTATGAAACCCTCTTGACAAAATAGTGACTAGACCTTGAGTTATGCATGTTTTCCTACTACTGCCTATGACAGACCCCTGCGAAGGAACTTTATATTATGTTCTAATTTTTTAGGACTTAAGAGCTTTAATTAGTTAAAGCCTAAAACATGAAAAATGATCATTGATGTCTTATTAATACTTTTATGAAACAATTTTTCCAGAATATATCTTGATAAGTTTATGTAGACAATTTATTGCTAATAATTGGACTATTTTGATGTGGATAAGTTCAATGCTAGAAAATTTAATTTGTCTAAGGAATAAATGAGTTCTTTTCATGAAAATATGATCTTAAAAGATAATAATAATGTGTATAAGATTTAGAGGAATGAGCATTGAAGAACTTGGGGTATTTCTGAATAAGAATTGGGTACATGTATGAATATATATGGCTGGAAAAAAATTTGGTTAATAGATAGATTTAGCTTGCTGAAATCTCATATTTAAAGTAATAATTATGTATTTGTTATAAGAAGTT
>JAOXYD010079615.1:0-12362 GCA_028565735.1 Pinacopodium congolense
AACACAACTAACCTAACATCACAAAAATAATAAAAAAACAACAACAAAAATAATAATAATATTAACAACAACAACCACAATTATTATTATTATTATTATTATTGATAATAATTAGTATTCTATTTATATAATCTTAACAATTATTATACATTTTATTTATATAATTTTAAAATTTTAATTTAACATAAAATGATATTAAGATATATTAAATTTTAATTTAATATATTTTATTTATATATTTTAATAATTATTAAAGATTTTATTTATATAAATTTAAATATAAAATAATATTAAAATTTATTAATAAATATTACAATAAAAAGAATACACATAATAACACAACATAAAAAATAGCAACAATAAATAGAAACAGAAAACAATAACACAAAATAAAACATAAAAACTAAAAACAACAACCAAAAACTAAAAATAGAAATTGAACCAAACGGGCCCTTACTTTCTCATGTTCTTTATCATGTCTTCCCACTTCCTTTATATTTCATTCACTTTTTCATATCTCCTATGATCTCCACTAAAAGAAGATAATCAAACAAGTTCCAAATTAACCTACACATAGTATAACCAATGCTTACCCACGATTTAATTTGTTAAGCCATGATATACTCTTTGAGTACAGTTTAGTCATTGTTCCATCCAAAAATGTCTATGATAAGTCTAACTCATCATAACCAAGATGATCAATGCACCAATAGTCTTAATAGCTACCCAAAGACTAAACCATGCTTGATTTCACCTATTTAAGTTACCTTGATTCATTTGACATGTCTCCCTCCTCGTGCCTAAATCGTGCTAGTATTTAGTTAAAGTATATCATTGACTAGTAAAATAGTCTTATAAGTGTTAAAGGGCTAACAACAAGGTCCACCCTACTATAAACATTACTAAAAATAGGAATTGATGATTTAAGGAGTGAAAAGAAAACACAAGAAAACTCTATAATAATCTATCGTGATTGGTGAAATAAACTTTTATGGCTAGCTTTTATCCTTCTTGTCTTTTTTGTTGGTAGAGGCTATTACTGTTGTAGAAGGTATTTGTTAGGGAAAACACTCAATCCTTTTGCCTTTATATTTTTTGTTGTATGTGTGGTTCGTATATATTAGTAAGAGGGCAAGTGCTGTTAATGGCGTCAAGAGTCGCCTGTACACGTGTACGAACATTGCGTACGGACGATGTACAAATGACATGGCAATGTGATTTAATTGTAATTAAATTTTACGAAAACCTAATATATCCTATAGTTTCAATTGAATAATACAAAATCATAAAGTCGCTTCACTCTTAGGAATGTAGGAAACACAAGGTTTCCGAACCTCATGAAATTATATGCTCTTTATTTTTTTAATCTCTTTTACTATTTATTTCTCAGTATGAGTGATTAGAAATTAGTAATTATATTTAAAAAAACAGGACAAGTACTAAGCAGATTTTATTCATATTATAAGAACTTATAATTTACTGCTCATTCTTTAATTAATTCCTAAGTTATCTCCTATAAAGACATTTGGTATGGATGAGTGTCTTCATAAGTTATGAAAATTGTATATGTTGATTTTACGTGGTGAAGTTTTTCTATCTGCTTATATAAAACTAAGAACAGTGTAATGTAGGAAAAATGCTTAACTCTATCATGGAAATTTAGCTCAAATTTTCATGTCATTTTCCTTTTAAACTTAAAAGTTGTAATTAAATTTGGCTTGCATATTATAACGGGTCATGGTGTATGCCATTCATCACTCAATTTTAAAAATTGTAATTAAATTTTACTTGCATATTTTAATGAGTCATACACACTACACATTTCAAGTGAAGAGTAATACAAATGTGTAAGCATTTAGAAAGGTTAACAATTGGTTTTTATATTGTCAATCAACATATTTCAAATTATAAGTATAAAGTATAAAGAACAAAAACAAAAAAATAATATATAAACCTAATTTGGCCCATTAATAGTTTGAGAAAGAACATATGGAATAAATGAAAGAAGGAATAACCATGGTTCATATTACAAAAAATAGAAGGTGAAATATAGTTATCAAGAACATAAATAATTTTTTATCGTGATTCTTAAACTTCAAAGATGTTTTAAAGGGAACGAATTTATTTTTATCCTCTAACTTTCATCGAAAGATCACTTATCTTCTTTTTTTTTTGCTAAAAACATTAATTTTAACTTAGTTATTATTATTAATAATATCGAATTTTAAACCATCCCAAAACATGTGGCACTTATGCTTATCTTTTATATGGTAGGTAGTTGAATCTTTAAAATATATAATTTTTTCCTTAACCTTAAGCTAAACTAAAATCATACCCTATAAAACAATGGAAAAGGTATTAGTTATCATTTTTAACACACCTACTAGATCGTTTAGACTATATAATCAATATCGCTTAAGAATCTGTTATGAAAATAAATAAATTAAAAATAAATTCTTCATTTATTTTCTCAAATCTAAAATTATTCCACATTTAAAAAAAGTTATAAAGCTTAGAATTTTGTTAACCTTTAAATTATTGGTTTATTCCTTACAGTCAATAGATTGGTTATAAACTTAGGACATATTTTTTAAGGTATTATTTACCTTATGCATATTTGTTTAATTGACTAATGTATAAGATAAAGTCCCTAGGATAAATATATTTTACATATGAAATTATGATAGAAATCATAACCTATGAGATTCATATTGTAATTAAATATTGTCCATAAATTGTTCATAGTCATTGTTCTATTAAGGCTAGATATTAATAGAGTAAAAAGACTATATAAGGCTGGATATTAATAAAGTAGAAAGACTATCACACATTATATTTTTCCTTATGAAGGAAGTAGCTGATCTCATAAACTAAACTATGAAGATACTTAAATAAACATGTGAGTGCTTGTTAAAGAAAAAATTACTGAATTGACCCAATATAAGAATTTTATATGGAACATTACTTGTGTGTCTATGAAAATACTCATTGTGATGATAATATAAGTTATCCTTAGAGTTGAGATTACAAAAGTTATCTTGTATAAGGATTGTTATGTTTTAATATTACTTATGATATATTATAATAACTATGGATAGTTTACCCAGTAGTCATTAGATGTAACATGAACTATATAGAGGTAGTTGAGTGATCAATATAAGACTCATCACTCTAAAGTAATTAGGGAGAATGTTCTATTGTTCTCAATTAGTATTGATTTATGAAATCCTTGGCCAAGATGAAATGACACTTTGAAAAGAATTTTCAAATGTCATTAATAAAATCAATTAATAATGGTGGAGAATTGATATGATTAGACTCAATAGAAAAGATACTAATTTCATACTCTATATCTAATCGAAGCATTGTATGATGAAATGATTGAATTATACGAAAAAATTATGCACAGACAGATTAAGTCAAAACCACTTTGACATTCCTAATATTTGAATGGTCATGACGTGTTGCTAAACACCAATCTTGATCTATTACTATAAATTATTTAATTAGAGAATTAAAGATGAATTAAAATAAGTTTTAATCTGTCTAATTCTAATTATGAATTATGAATTATAATTTATAATTATTGCCAACATATTAAAAACCTAATAGGTCACACATATAGATCAACTAAAGAGAATAAAATTAATTAAGTTAGACTTAATTATGAAGTTTTAGAAACTTCAGAGTCAAATATATGATATTTAATTTCAATAAGATTAAATAATAATTATAGTTAAAGTGATATTTTAATTATAATTATATTTAATTTTAATATTAAAAAGCATCTTATGTTTTTTTATAAATAGGAAGAAATATAAGAGGGGCTAGCACTCCTTGTTTTTCTCCTCTCAATTGTTAAGTCTCTATGAGGTTGATCTATAGATACCGTTAAAGGTTGGACACTTGTGTGACTCAAGTAGTTTTCCAGGATGAATACGAGAAGACGAAGACATAAATTAAGGTTTATAATAAGATACGAATTTAGATTCATGCTTTATTATGTTTATGATTTAATATTGTTATAATTTAAAGTGATCTTGGCTTTATAGGAAATCGAAGAATAAAAAATTAATTTTGTTTTTACTTCCATTATGCAATATGAGCGTTCCTCGATTTTCTTACATAAACAATTATGTCTCTATCTTTTCTTTTGATGTGCCTATCAAAAGAACATGCATATTATTCTTTAGTTTCTACCTCTGTTATGCATAAATTTCCCTTTAATTTAGGTTGCTCAAATGAAACTATCATCGATGATTGATGATACTTTATTTTAAGCAAGTTTAATAATGACAAAATTGTCATCCACACATGAGGATATACTTTGTTTTAAGGAAGATTTAAGGCTCATTTAGTTCAACTTTCTATTTTTATTTTTGTAGTATTTTTTCAGTTTTTGTAATTTTTGAGTTTCTGTATTGTTTTTTGAGTTTCTGTAATGTTTTTTTAATTTTTTAATTTTTATGTTGTTTTTCTTGATTTTTGTGTTTAAAAAAATAAAAATAAAAACCAAAACTAAAAATGATTCCAAACATGCTCTTAATGATTGTTTCTAGTATTTTACATCTCTATATGTTTACAACTTCCAAAGTGATTTATATGTTAATATTTTCCATATATTAAAATAAGATTTTCGTATCTTGACTATTAAGAAGTGTTATTATGTTAATTATCCTTTTTTTACATAAATTAAAAAAATGAAGATTTGGTCATTTTATAGTAGAAATATGTTAGTCATTTTATGGCAGAAATATGGTTTGCTCCATGAAATTCTATTGCAAGCACATTTTGAATACCTTTACTAATGAGTTGATTTTTAATGTAGTACACAATACATATCAATCAATTAGAATGTTAATAACTAATTATTAATACACTTCTAATGACTGTATATACTATGTCTAATTTATTCAATATGACTCAACAACCTTTTTTAGGCTTTTAAGCTTGAGGACCACATAAAAATCTTAATTATCTAAAAATGGTAAGTTTAATCGAGATAGGATTCATTTGTATAAAGAAGTAAAGTCCTAATCAAAAACCAACTTTAGTTACTTAGTAGAAGCTGGATTCAACGCTACTAAGAATAAAAGTCCAACCATACTTCAAGAATGATTACTTATTTAAAAAAAAAAGAGATATCTCAAGCTAAATTCTTATAAAAATTATTACTAAGCTTAATTAGAGATTTATCCATATACTTAACACCCTTAAGCTTTCATTGACTTGAGCATTGAAATGTCCTCTTCATAAATGCCCCTAACCTTTGAGCAGTTGTTTTCTATAGGCTTACAGACTTTAGATCAGTTTAACAAGCTTATCCTAAATTCCATCTACATCATTAAGTGTCATTTAGCGAGAACCTAAGTATTTTTTTAAATCTTTCTACTCGAGAAGATTTCAAAATAGTTAAGTTATCACTACCATATAAAAGAATAATAGAGATTAACAGAAGTAATTCAGTGCTAATTTCACTATCATAACTAACAACCCTAAAGCCCCTTACATCTTCTGATCAGTATAAGGACCAAATCGCTGGAATCCAATCATCATGAGAATAAATCAAGCAATTGTTACAAGAGAGCTAGCAGATTTATGAAAGGTCATAAACTCACACCCTCTACCACCATAAAAAGGGACTTCATCCACATCACCTTTGCTACCAGTACCACTAAAATAAGGCATATAGGAGGCAAGTATGATAAGAGGTAATCCAATAATACTTAATATGCTAGTGGACCCATTATCGATCAGGTTTAAGATGCCAAACCTAGACACTTATAGTAGCATGTAAGAACTTATTGATCACATACACAGATCTAGAGAACTTAACGATATTCATTTCATAACTAATGTCAGAAATGCAAAGTCTTTTCATTCATTTTAACTAAGGCAATATGGTCATGGTTCCTTAGGGGTCGTTTGGTATTGTTGTTGGTTGTGATTTTTAGTTGTGGTTTTTATGTGTTTTTTTTATTTTTGTATTGTTTTTTTTCTAGTTTTTGTGATGTATTAGTGTGTTGTCTTTTTCGATTTATATGCTGTTTTTATTGGTTTCAGTGTTTTAAAAAATAAGAATCCAAAATCTAAAACTAAAACTATACTAAACAACCCCTTAGAATTTACTTGTTGCCTTTGTAGTCGCTTTCCAAAAATTAGCTACGAGATTCATATTGCACTTTGCTAATATTTAGACATAAACTTTAAGACTTTGCCTACTTGATATTGACAACCTAAATATTTGAAAAAAAAAAGATTAAAAGATTTTCTTCAAAACTTTAATTTTAAGGTAATCTAAAACTTTATTTTATAAAGGGGCAATGGGGTAAGAACTTCTTAAGTTTTATACACTCCTCAATAGGATGGTTGATTAGGCAGAGATCTAGTTAAGAAACTAAAAAGAATAGCCATCAACCTTACTAAAAGATACATGCAAGCCTTATGACACTTACGAGGAAGATAAATTGGGTGTTTAAAAATTTTTCTAAATTAAGTTCTAAACCATCTAAACTAATTTTACACTATATACAATTTTTAAACCACAATTCAATCCATATGAAAATGATATGCTAAAACAATGCAAATATAACAAATTTGATCTATTAAAAATAATAAAAAAGTGTATAAAATTAAAGAGTGTAGGGTGGAAGGATACATAATAACTTTGATAATAGTTTGGCTAACCAATCTTTAGCCTATATCTATTCCCAACAACCTTTTTGGATTTTTCACTATCTAAACAATATTCTTTAAGGCAAAGAGAAACATTTGCAAATCTTCTTTTTAAAGCAGGTGAAGAGTAACCCAACAACAATCTTTTTTCAAATGGGTGCAGAAGAATCCAATAACAAAAATATTTCTTTTAAAGGGTCAAGAGTAGCCCTTTAACCAAAACTCAATTTCAAATTTCATCCCTAAAATTAAACTCGTAAAAATTAATCTTTCAAACTTAACTCAATCATACATAACACACACCATTTGTTTAATCAAAACAATAGTTAAAGGGATAAAAAATGCAACCAATGCAATATGACAATACCAGCCCTTTCTTTTAAACTCATTCAATACATAACTAACTCAAAATCTCAATTAAAGCTCTCGTGAACATCAAATTAGCATAAAGATTGTTCTAAACTACTTAAAACCTCTATTTATAAGTTTCCTAAACTTAACTAATCATTAGAAGCATAAAAAAACCATTAGTCACAGGTTAAAAATTGACACTAATCGACCATCTAGCTAACACTAGTTAACCATCCACCTTAAAATTCAGTTTCTAACAACTACAAACACTTAAAATCAATATAAAAATAACTTTAAATCAATTTCAAATTGATTCAAACAAATTCCTAAACGTTCAAACATTCTCCATACTAGTTTTAGATATCAAGATATCATAATTAAGTTTTAAAACAAGTTATACCTTGGTTTATAACAAATTAAGTACATTTTGAAAGCTTTGTATTTTAGCAACATTCAAAATCATTTCCAAACACATCATATTACAAATACAATTAACACAAATTTGAAAACCATTTTCAAGGTTATTTCAATTGCCAAAATGTTTCAATTAATTCAAACATAAAATTTACCTTAGTTATGAGAATTTTCCATTGTAAACACTTTCAAAACTTCTACAAAAATTTTCAAACTTTCTCCAATATTTCAAACACATTCTTTCCACTTTAAAACCAATTCAAACAAGTTCTAAAACTTCTTAAAAGTGATTTTAGTAATTAAGATATTTTAGTTAACCTTAAACACAAAATATGTCTTGTTTTGTGCAAATTTTCATTTCAAACAAACTTTTAAAGTTACCAAAACTTTGAAAAACCTTACAAAACTTTACCTAAATTCTCCAATATCTTAGAGACCAATTTTCACAATAAAAAACTTGACTTATCCATATTTAAACAAACTTAAATAATTGCTATGAGGCCAATGGTGCTCCATTTGTATTATGCACATTTGAATAATTAGTGAGGATTAGGCAAAAATACTAATCTAAACATAGGCATAGGTGCAGATCAAACTTTATTTTAATGTACATCAGTGATGCATGAGGATATCCCCTTAGGGGTTTATGCTTATAGCTAGTTGAGGTAATGTACAAATGAAGGAAGGCTTTAAAGCATCTAGATTCTGGTAAAAGATGAAGGACTAAACTATTGAGTGAAGATGATTGCCTTGTTTGTGTTAACCTAATTGTTTGTGTGTTTGGTTATTTAGATTGTTTAGATGGTGTAGGTTTGGGTATACTTAAGCTGTAAATATGTGGTATGATTTAGAATTTTCTTTGTCTACTATTTATTTTTATTAATGATTATTTAATTAAAAAACTTAGACAACTTTGATCAAGCTTAAATAATTTTCCAAAACATTTTAATCTTTTCCTAGATTTCTCAAAACCAAGATTCCTATCAAAACTTTAACTAAAACAAATTAAAAAAAATGCACACACACATTCAATCAAACTTCAATGCCTTCTAAAAATATTTTGATTTATCAAGAGGATTTCTTTAAAACCAATTTACCAAAATTTCTCTTGATACCTAATTTTCTCTTATTAGTATAATTTTATACCAATATGAAAACTTTAAACCAATCCTATTATATAAATGCAATGAACAAACTCATCTAAAACCTAAAACTCTTGATTAAACTTATAAATGAAAATGATTGGGTAAGTGTTGAGTCTTTCAAGTATTGATAACACCAAGCAGTACTTACAAATAAAAAATACAACTCAAAACCTAATCACTTTTGATTTTATTTTTCTTCAACTTTCATTCTTGATCTTCTTATCAATGCTTACTTTATGTCAATCTTGAATTCTAATTTTCCTTCAAATATAAGTTCTTTGAGCTCCAATACATGCTCATGATCATTATGCAAATTCCTATCTTTTAAGGGGGTCAAAAATTAAAAACATTAATAATAACAATGTTTTTTCATCATTAAAACTAATGACTCGAACCTCTCTTAATTCAATAATACAAAATAATTTGCATCGAGATGTTGGAAATGAGATTAGTGATTGCAAAAATCTTTGAGAAGTGGCCAATAACTTGGTTAAATAAGGAAGGTCAAGCCATTCATCAAAGACAATAATAAGGATGACCATATTAGACATGAACTAAGATGGAGTCCTCTATGAAAAACTTAAAGGTCTAGAAGTCTTAGATCCAAGGGAAGTTTTTTGAGCTAAAAAAAACCTACAAGTCAAAGTTTCTTAAGTTTAAGAAAAGTCCTCTTAACTCTCTAGAATAAAAACTTAAAGTCCTTCATGTGTAAAAGGGTTAATGATGACTTCTAAAAATATTGACATCCTTTATACATGAATAATATATAAAGTATACTAGTCTTGTAATTTTTAGTTTTAAAATTTCCAAATTTTTTTAAGGCAAAGGAAACAAACTCCTCAAGTTATAGGCCTCAAGCTAAAGAGAGGTCTCTTTTAACTCATTAGCTAAAGAAAGAAACCACCAAGCCTACAATTCTTAGATGAAAACTTGCAGGTTGGTAACTTGCAAGAAAACTAACCTTAGGTAAAAACCTACAAGTAGGCAAGCTTTAGCAAAAAAAGAAGAAAGAAAGAAAGAAAGAAAGAAAAAGAAACCCACAAGTCCAAAAGCCTCAAGTCTAAAAGAAGTCATTTAAATTCTCAAATTTAAGAAAGAAACTTGTAAGTCCACATGCCTTACGAGAAAAACCTATATAAAGGTAAATTTTACATAACAACCTTATAAGAAGGCAAGCCTTAGGTAGGTATTTTCAACTTCCTAAATCAATAAAGGGAAATGCAAGTCCATATGTCTTAAATAAAAAATTGCAAACTGGTAGGCATAAGGCAAAAAACCTAAAAGCAAATAGGCCTTAAGTAAAGAAAATTTACTGGCAGGCAAGTATTAGGTAAAATAAACCTACAGGTAGGCAAACATGAAGTAAATAAACCTGCAAGTAGGTAGGTATTAGGTAAAAATTTTTAGGCAAATAGGCCTTAGGTAAAAACTTGCACATTAAAAAGCTCTCCTTAACTCCTTGGTTTAAGAAAGAAACTTATAAGCTTGCATGTCATAGATAAAAACTTACAAGCTGGTGCGCTTTAAGTGTAAACCTCCATATAGATAGGCCTTACATGAAAAACTTATAGGCAGACAAGCCTTAGGTGAAAAGAAAAAAGAAAAACAAGTACGCAAGTATAAGATAAAATCCCTATAGACATGTAGGCTTTAAGTTAAAAAAAAAAAATACATACCCACATGCTTCAGATGTTGGAGAGATTTCTTTAATTCCAAGGCTTAAGAAAAAAATCTGTAAGACTACAAGCCCTATGTACACAGCTTACAAGCTAGTAGGCCTTAACTAAAAACTTACACGTAAGTATGACAGTAAACATCCATAAGTAGGAATGCATTAGGTAAAAAACTTATAGAAAAATAAGCCTCAAATTAAGGAGAAGTCTTTTAAGCTCCATAACTTATAAAGAAAATCTTACAGGCTTAAATGTTAAATCTTACAAGCTTATGGACAATTGATATACCCTTAACGAATACCGAGTGAGCTTGATTTAATTAGTGTGATCAACATCCTTTTTTCAACATGTAGGCTTCATTCTTGCATAGAAGACTTAATTATCTAAAAAGGGTAAGTTCAATAAAAAATATAATTCCCCATCTGAGTATAGAGTCCTAATTAAGGACTAACTTAGTTACCTAGTAGAATTTGGATCTAACTCTACTGGGGATAGTTAGAGTCCACCTAAACTTTTAGAATGATTGCCTATAAAAGAGAGACAACTCAAGGTTAATTTTTATTACTATTACTTATAAACTCAATTACAAATTTCTTTACATACTTCACCTTTTAATTTTTATTGAGTACTGTAACAACTTTGTTGGAAACACTTCGACCTCTAACTTGTAGACTTGAGATCAATCTAACACTTACCCTAAATTCAATCTATATTATTTATAAACTTTCACTATATAATTAATTAGCTAAAATTTTTTGGTCTCTTAATTGCAAAAAACATTCACAATTAGCTAAATTATTATTTGACATAGTGTTAATGGAGTTTAAGTATGAATAAATTATATGGTTTAACACTAAAACTTTGCAAAATTCATTGCTTCTGAAATGAGTAAGTACAAGTATTAAACCTTTTCTTTTATACGGGACCAACTACACGGTCAATTTTTTATGGCCGGCCGTGACTAGTCTAAAAAAATAAAAAATGTTATTATAATAAAAAAAAATTATTATAATATATACATTATCCAGTAAGCTATGGAAGGCCATGGCTCGTTGGACATGTAGTTTTAGTATTTATAGACTAATGTGATTTTATTGTTATTTTTCAATTTGTTTTCAATATTCAAATTATGAGTTTCAAATGCAATTGTGACACATGACATTCCATCTCTGTTAGATGGATAAAAGCTGGACTATCATCAATATCTACAACTTGATAAATTCATTGTCTTATGAAGGCTAACTACAAAAGACAAATTCAACTTTGCAAAACTACAAAAGCTTTAAGGCGAAAGTGGGTGTCATAAGCTTGAACTTGATGTGTAGTGCTCAAACAACATGACTGGGATTTGCAAAAGCTGGTGATGCAAATAAAGTTGTGGGACTGACTACACTATCAGCATTTAATGGTTAGTCGTAACCGGTCCCTTTATTATATAATAATAATAAAATAATAACTTTATTATTATTATAATACATATTATTATTATTATTATATAATTACATGGCCGATAGCTAAGGAAGGCCATAATTTAGTGATTATATAGTTATTTTCGTAAGTTATAGAGTTTTTAACTATGCTTCAATATATGGGATGGATAATCAAAGCCTCAGTTTTATAATTTTAAAATTCTTAATATAAAATAATTCAAATTAATATTAACTTTTATTAACATAAACTATTAGTATAATATTTTTAATCATAATTAAATGCATAAAAGAATTCGATTAATGTAAATGGAAGATTTAACTGAACTTAGAACATTAATTAAAATAGAATATGACTATATTGTAAATAATCTTGCGTCTATATTTGTGTAGTAAGACTCTTAGAATGTTTATATGACATATTATTTACAAATTTTATATACTAATTAATACTATTTTGAAATAAATCATGATTTGTAATTTATCTTATAAAATCATATAATAAAACTTTTCAAATATTAAATTAAATGATATACTAATATAATTTGTTTATCTTGTTTTTTTTTAATTTAACTACATTTTTGGACCACTTTTACTCATAACATTAATGGTTCTTTTAATCATACTTATTTTCTAATAGCAATCTTTATTATAGGGCTAACATGGTAAAATATATA
>JAOXYD010079625.1:0-12362 GCA_028565735.1 Pinacopodium congolense
TAGGTGCATAATCAAGAGGTTTTTATGTTTAATTGTTTCCTTTTGATGTTAGAATGTGAAAGTTAATTAATACTATATGACATTAGTTAATTAAGATAAATAATTAGGTTTGAAAGAAATATCTTAAGTATTGGAGATCTGTGTTTAGTTATTATGAAGAGTCTACGCTTAAATATGTTTAAGGCTTATGTTTAAATGTTTAAGATGTTTTATGTTCTGATTTTTCATTCAGATGCCTAAGTTCTATTTTGATATAGGCCGACTGAATGAGCTATGTCGATCGATCGAATGTCTTTGGTCGATCGATCGAACACAAAGTGAAAGGCTATCGGTGGACCGAATGTTGTGAAAGTTGCAAATAAAAACATGATTCATCATATTACACAATGGTAAAATAATCAAACTTTTATAAAGTTGGTTTTTTCTTATTAGACAAAAACTATAAGAGTGTTATACAATGGATAATTGAGGAATGTAATAGTATAAATAGAGTCTTTCTTGGTGGTTTATGTATAATCGATATATAAAGTTCTAAGAGTTTAATCTAGTCTTAAGAAATCCTTACACAAGAAAAATATATGAGTTTAACCAGTGTTTGATAAGCCATCCAAGAGCTGTGTATTTCATATTTTTGTAGTGAGTTTTTGTGTGAGTCTTTGAATATTATTTTTTCATTCATTTTCTACTAGCCTCTTTTATTCACCAAGTGAAGTCAAGTGAAGTACTTCCTTCGTTGTAGTGTTATCATGAGAATTTGAGAGGTAATTCTTAAGCCTAGGAAAAAAAAATTGAGTGAAAGGTTCTCCTTTAGCCTGTGAAAAAGGATTGTAAGTGAAATGGAGTATTTTTTTTTTTGCAAGTGCAATAAGAACTAAATCTCGATAGTAGTGATGGGGACTGGAGGTAGGGGCAAGTGGATAACTACGAAGCAAAATAAATGCGGTGCACTTCTTTCTTATCTATTCTATATTTTTCTATACTTATATTATTTGTTTTGTTGGGTGAATTTGGATTAATTCTTAAGCTTCCTATATATTTGTTCTTGATTTGTGATGGATTTTTTAAAATTTTAATTCACCCCCTCTTAGAGTCATAAAAAACCTAATATTTGGTATCAGAGTATAGGTCTCACACTAGATTAATTCTAATGAATTAATGACTAAAGACCATATGGCATACATGATGCATAACTTTGCCTCCTCTTTTTCTAGCCTTGAAGCATAAAATACGTATAAAGCATCGCATTTTGATGGAAACAATTATCTGGATTGGAAAATAAGAATGATAAACTATTTAAGAAGTGAAAGTATAGATCTTTGGCTTGTTGTTTCTGAAAAGAAAACATTACCTTCAGAACTTATAGGAAATGAGCTTGTGATTAAGGAAGATAATGAACTAAATTTAGAAGAAAAGAAATTAGCTTATTTAAATAGTAGAGCCATGCATATTTTATTTTATACTCTTAGCATATAAGAGTTTAATAGAATTTCAATGTGTGACACTACATATGAAATTTGGCATACATTATAAATTACACATGTAGGCACAAATCAAATAAAAGAAATAAAAATTAGCAAGCTCACTCATCAGTTTGAATTATTTAAAATGTCGCATGATGAAAATATCTCTGTGATGTATACTTGATTTAACAATATTGTTAGTGGTTTAAAGGGTTAAGGTAAGACTTATTGAAATGTTGAGCATACTAGGAAATTCTAAGGTCTTTACAGAAGTCTTGGTAGCCCAACGTAACAGCAATTTAAGACGCGAAAGACCTCATTGTCCTATCTCTCGACAAGCTCTTTGGATCATCAATTACACACGAGATGATGTTAAAAGACACTAAAAAGAAGAAGAAGCTGCACTTAAAAAGAAGAATATTTCTTTTAAAGCAATGAAAAGGTTAGAAAGCGCGAATGAATAATCATCTTATGGAAGTGCTGAAGAAGAATTCGTCGTACTCATTGCAAGGGTCTTAAGAATGCTCATCCGAAGAAAAACTCCATTCTATAGGACAAAAGGTAAATATTCTAAGACCAAATTATCTAATGTAACCTATTTCAAATGTGGTGAAAAAAGGCATTTAAGGTCACATTACTTGCATCTTTAAAAAGAAGAAAAAGAAGAAAAGATGGAAAGGAAGAAAAAGAAGAATTACAAGAAGAAAGCACTAAAAGTGGCATAGAGCAAGTCAAGCAAATCTGAAAAAGAAGAAATAGAAAACATATGCTTTGTAGCTCACAATGAAGTAAGTATCCTTAACTTTAATGTTGAATGTTAAGTTAAGTATACATATGAAGAACTTTTAGAATTCATAGAATATTTAGCTAAGAAAACTACATGAAAAAAATGGGGAATCCATGAAAATGATAGATGAATACAAATTAGAAATTGATAATCTTAGAAAAGACATGAATTTAATCAATAAGTATAATAGTGATCTTTCGAACGAAAATATGGCCTTAAATAGGGAAGTTAAATCTCTTAAAGAATCATTATCAAAATTTACAACCATGCTAAGTGTTCAAAAGATGGGTAATGACAAACATGGTCTAGGATATAATGGAGCATCATCTAGTAAAATTGTTTTCATAAAGGGTAAGAACTTGGAAGATGATAGTCCTAAGTTTAGTCAAAATTTATCACAAGGTAGAACTCAAATAAAGAATCATGCCTACATCTATTCTTAAAAAATCTAGAAGTCAAATGCATCATTGAAAAGCATTTAACTAACCAAGAAAACCTTCTCAACAAAGTTTTTATCATGATTATAAGCAAAGAAATGTATATAGAACTTTGACTCCTTTATTTTGCTTATATTGTTAAAGGTATAGACATGTAAAATATTTTTTTTATGATCGATTGAGGAATGTCGATATGTTATCAAATTGTCATGAAAGATACACTCACACTAATGGACCCAAAATGATATTAGTACCAAAGATTCGTTAAATTTCTATTTTTTAGGTACCTTAAAGAATGAAAAGAAATCACCATTGTTTAACCAAGTTAAAAATAACCCAATAAAAATATGGCAAACATCAATTTAAAAGGTACCTTATTATTTTGAAATGCATATAAGCATATGAAATATGGGTTAGAAGTGATTTTAATTACTGTGTGATTTTTTAGGTGGAATTGGATTGTTCTCTACGTCTATGACATTTCGATTGACGAATGGTCTCTTTAATCAACCTAATATCAGTCGACCGATGTTAGTGATTTTGTCAATCCATTTTAAAAATGTCTTGTCTATGTACTATGTAAACCTTTTTCTACAAGTTTGTTCATTTGGTTGGTAGCAAACACAATTTGATCAACTGATGTTCGATCGACCACATAACTTAGATCAGTTGACTGATTTTAAAACTTTCGCGACATAAAATTTCCGCCCCCCCCCACGGTGTCTCTCATTTCCTTCTCTCTCTCTCTCTCTCTCTCTCTCTCTCTCTCTCTCCTTTAGCCATAGGTATTGATTCTCCCAAGCTTCTCTGACACCTTCTCTACATTTTTTAGACCCCAAAGCACTAACTTTTGGCCCTAGAGCCTTGTATGTCCTTTCTCCACCCTTTTCTCTTTTGAAAAAAACTCTAGGCTTGCTTCTATTCAATCTCCAATGCTTCTTTAGGGTTCCTCCTTTTCCGGCGAGCCTCAGGCAATGGCAAGCTATCTTTGTGCTCCTGATAATATCTTAAATCAAAGCCTTATCTTATTTAGCCTCAATTGTCCCTAAGTTGATCAATTTTTGAATTTCTTTTTTTCAAGGCTTCTGATTTGGGAATTTTCACATTGAATTGAGAAATTAGCCTAATTTTCTTATGTTTTCTTTCAATTAGAATTATAATTAGGGGTTTAGGACATTCGATTGCATATTCATATACTTAATTTGATTTTTTCAATTTCAGATTTTGTGATTAAGGTTTATACGAATTTCTGCTTAATTTTTGTGATTTTCTTAAAATTTATCCTTTTAAACTTCAATTAGCTGCTTATCTAAGGTTTTTGTGAAGTTAACTGCATTTGATTTAACTTAATTTTGTTTTTCCTAATTTTCAAATTTTCAAATTATGGCTTATTTGAATTTCTTATTAAATTATTGGGTTTTCAATAAAATTAAAGTGTTATAAATTCAATTAAATATCTATTTAAGATATTTGGTCAATCAATTTCACTAAATTACTTTAATTTCATATTTTTCCCAATTTTAGGATTTTTGTGTAAGGTTTATGCAATTTTGTAGGTTAATTAATTGATTTTTGCTAAATTAAGGAATTGTTTCTCTGATTAAAAGTTTATGTCAATAAAAAATTTCTCTTTTAAGTTCTCTATGCTTTAAAAGGGTTTTTCATTTTGATAATTCTCTACTCAATTAGAAATTTTTTTCAAATGCATAAATTTAATTAGTTTAAATTATTTTTTATTTAATACTCTCTAAATTTTAAAAAAATTGTTTTCACCTTTTAAAAGGATGTTTTAGTAAGTTGTTTAGGATGTTTAGAAGTTTTTAAATGTCTTTTATAAAATCTCATATGTGCATAACTTGCATATAAGAAATGGGTTAGTTTTCAAAATCACTCACACTTTTTGACATCCATGATCTTTCATGTCTATAGGTTGTGTTATTGACTCTAACAATCAGTATTACTCATGTGCTTTATCCCTTCCTAGAGCCTTTCTAGGTATTTATTGTCATTCTTATAGATCTACCTTTGTTTTTATCCCTACTCTCTTAGTGTGTCCCCATGGTTGTGACTCAAGGTGGTAGTATCTTTAGGAGTAGGAGACCTTAAGCTAGTAGGATAAAGACTACCTAAATGTTGATTTTGATTAATTTCAAGACTATATCTCTAGGAAACTCTCAAAAAATCGCTTTATTGATCCTGCAAATCTAGACTTCTTTAAAGAAAATGGCCTTGTCGAGTTTTTTCTTGATCAAGGGTAGGAATCTCTTCTCACTCTTATAGTTGAAACTTATCCCACAACTGTAAAAATATTTTCTTATAACCTTTGAGAAGTAAAAGAGAATGATGATCTCATCTTATCCAAAGTAGAAACTATTCCTATCTGTCTATCAAGAGACATTATAAACAACATTATTGGCATTCCCATTCCTCCTGTGTTTGCCACTATGGCTGTATGTCGGATTTTGATGGCACCCACTCCATGGCCAAGAGACTTCAAACCATTTTTGAGTTACTGAGTGAGAAAAGCATTTTTGAAAAACTAAAGGATGTGCGAGCTGTGATTGCCATACCTAAATTCCAAAATTTATTTATCAAATATAATTTTTTTCTTTTAGTGGTTATTACAATGACTTAGGTTATGATTATTTATAGTTTTTCTACTCTAATGTTTGGTGAGAAAATCTAATTGAGTGATTTCATATTGCATAACATGATTCATTTTGCCCAAGGCAAAAAAATGGGCCAACACCTTCCCTATACTTTGATTCTTGGTCTCCTATTTCATTATTTTCACATTCCTCCTATGAAAGATGATTTGAGTTCTTATCCTTCTTTGATCAAAACTCCTTTAAGTGCATGGGTTTTTTAGTTATTGGAGGTCACACAAATCTACCTCATTAGAGACAACGCTCTGTCACTCATGTTCCTCTTATTGATGATGATATGGCAGCTCCTACTCCAACTCATCCTACTTTTAAACACCTTGGTGATGAAGTCACTTCCATTGGACTGGCTTATTTTGTACTTTATGTTACTCCTTATGATGTTGAGGCTGAGATTATCTCCCTTTATTGCAAGGTTGGTCACGTGATAAGTCAGTTTGATGAGCATTCCACCTTACTTCGCGAGCACATTTCTTTACTTCGTGAGCATAACACCTTACTCCACGAGCTTCTCTCCCTGCCCCCTCCTTTACCTCCTTCAGATCCTTAGAGGATCTTTTTTTACTTGTTTTGTTTCAATATAATTTTTTTTCTTGTTTTTTCTACCTCCTTCAGATCCTTAGAGCAATGCTTCACATAATGATAGTTATATTATTGTGTTTAAAAATTGCAAATATCATTTTAACTCGTTGATTCTGAAATATTTAGGGAGAGTTTTGTTATTATTTAATGCTCATTATGCTTATAATATCACTTGGTTTTGTCATCACCAAAAAGGAGGAGATTGTTAAACCAAGGATGGTTCCACCTTATTTTGGTAATAACAAAACAAATTATAGTACTAATGTTTATACTTTTAAGTATGTTGAAAGATAGGTTGACCAAGGCTCAAGTTTGACCATTTGAAGAGTCTCGAAGTTGGAAATAGAAAATCATATGAAGACTCAAGTTTAAAGAAGAAGTTTAAAATAAGTTTATTTTTGTTTTGTTTAGTACAATCTTTACTTGATTTTATTTTGGTGGTTTTTAAGAGGCTTATAATTGATCATTCATGCATATCTGTTATCAAGAGGTTTTTATGTTTGATTATTTCCTCCAGATGTTTGAATGCGTAAGTTAATTGAAACTATATGACATTTGCTAATTAAGATAAATAATTAGGTTTAAAAGATAAGTCTTTAGTATTAGAGATATGTGTTTAGTTATTTTGAAGCGTCTAAGTTTAAATATATTTAAGGCTTATGTTGAAATTTTTATGATGTTTTATGTTCTAGTTGTTCATTCGGATGCTTATGTTCTGTTTTGATATAGGTTGACTAAATGAGCTAGGTCGGTCAACTGAATGTCTTGAGTTGATCGATTGAACATAAGGTGAAGGCCTATTAGTCAACTGAATCATAACTATTGGTCGACCAAATGCTGCGAAAATTGCGGATAAAAATATGATTCACTAGATTACACAACTGTAAAATAATCAATCTTTTATGACGTTGGGTTTTTCCCCTTTAGACAATAGATATAAGACCATTACACAACGGATTATATGGGTTATATACAAGCGATATATAGAGTTTTAAGAGTTTAATCCGGTCTTAAGAAGTGCTTAGATAAGTGAAATTATTGAGTTATACTAATGTTTTGATAAGCCATCCGAGAGTTGTGTATTCATATTTTTGTGGTGTGTTTTTGTGTAAGACTTTGAGCATTATTTTTTCATTCATTTTTTACTAGCCTCTTTTATTCACCAAGTGAAATATAGTGAAGTACTTTCTCAATTGTATTGTTATCTTGAGAATTTGAGAGGTTGTTCTTAAACTTAGGGAAAAGAATTGAGTGAAAGGTTCTCCTTTAGCCTGTGAGATTCAAGATATGTGCACTACATCAAACATGAAAATATTTGCCTATATAAATCAAAGCATTTTGAAGGTTGAGTTGGTTACACAACAATGCTTGCATTCCAATCATGCTGCTTGCATTATCTAAAGGATTGCATACTAGTTAATCCCCTAATCTTTCAAGATACCAAATGAATTTGATCAATTAATGTTATTAGACAATGATGAAATTGATATAAAATTAACTAATGAATCAAAATAATTTTGAGCTTGGTTTAATTTCTAAAAGTTAACAGATTAATTTTAATAGTAAACTGAAGGATTTTATCATTTAATCAATCAGTATTATCACTTAATCGATTGATTTATTATTGAACTGATCGATTAATACATAAAGAGTTAATAATAAGAACCATATGATCATTTCTTACTTAATCTAGTCAAATCGATCAATATAATTTAATTTTATAAACACTATCGTAAATAACACAAAAGCCTTCATTATATGAATTTGACACTACTTACTTGTAACATCTCATTAGCATTATGTGTTACTTTTTTTAAAGTTGATTCATCGTGTGGGATATTAGAAGTTGGGTATAGAAAAAGAAATTTTATTGATATTCTTCTTGAATTCTTTAAGATTATTGAGGTATAATGAGAAAAGGAGTCATAAATTTATTAATACTAATTAGCTTGAGAATGCCATTAACTATAGCTTTAATCAAACAAATAATTTGTCTAATATAAGCTATTGCATGCATCACGTATTTTATTCAAAATGTACGTGAATCAAATGAATTTTAAATCTAAAAATAAAACAAATGGCTAAAGTAATTCTTAACTATCCAAACATTGAATAAGACTTCAAATAAGATTTAAAAATAATTTTAAACCATATGTATAATAAAAATAATTCAATGGCTATGTTATGAAACTTTATGCCACTTTTAAAAACTATGTATAATGAATGATCAAAATTAAGCCCCTAGGTCAATTGTACAATAAGTAAAACTTATAATTTAATGCAAGACACCCTAAATAAAGTCTTGTTACTTCTATATGTTTTGTTCTTCCTTTATCTTCACCTTAGCACTTCAAACTTCATATAAAAATATGAATGAAGTCAAATAAAATAACATATAAAAAAATAACAAAACTCATTTTACAACTACATGATGTTCTGCCATGTGTTGATAAAATGTTGTTTAACTTAACTAATTAAATTAGGTTTCTTTTGGTATAATTCCTTATTAAACACTTATTTTTAAGTTCATATGAAGCACATCCTAAAGTTTCCTATCTTGCAAATAAATCACTTACATTTCCCTTTTAATCTTCTCAAATAACTTATTTAGTTTTTATTTAGTCACATAAACTATTATATTCGTATAAGTAAATTTTTAAAAACCTTGCAAACAAGTTTTTTGTCTTAAATTAAAAAAAAACTAACTTAAGATAAGAGACTCATTTTAAAATTTTTAGCAAGCAAATTAAATTTTTTTATTTTTTAATTATTAAAAGTATTAAGAATAATTATCTCAAAAAAATTAATTAAACATATTGTTATTTAGAATATAGAGTTTGGGGAATGAAAAATAATTTCTTTTATCCATACATATATGAAACTTCATTTAACCCGACGGGTCAACTCATGTTATCTCGACCTGAATTTGACCCAACCCAAACTCCTCATGACCTGAAATTGAGCCGAATCCAAATTAACCCAACCTGAATCAGAAAACCTTTCAACCCGAGATGACTCGAATGAACTCGATTTAAACCTGAATTGGTGTTGACCCAATTAAACCCAAACTCAAATGACCCAATCCGAATCCAACTTGACCCACCCGATTAACATCCCTACCCAAATATAATGAGTGAGATTATTAGGTCTCCACTCCTATTAGTTTTTATCCTCCTGTAGATAGTCTAGTATTTTATCAAAATTGTCTGGCTGAGTTCTGAAATTGTAGAGATTGCTCAGATCATTCCAAATGAATCTGGAATAGTCACAGTAGAAAAATAGATAGCTGAAAGTTTCTGCTTAATTTATGTAAAGCTGGCATCTAGAGGGGAAGTTAAGGAAGTTGAGTCTGTCTAAAGTAGCTAGTTTCTTTTTAGCACACATCCGTGGTAGAAATAATACCTTAGTAGGAGGTATATGTTCCACATTACTTTAGGCCAACTTTGAACTTGATCAACTTGCCTTAAAGTTGTTCTATAAGACTTATTAGTGAACCTACTTAAGGGCTCTACCAGCCACTAGTAGGAATCCTTTTTTTTTTTTTTGGGTCAACGATATAGGCTGGTAGGATTGACCCCATTTGTGTTGGCAATTAGCTCCACTGATTTCCATTCATAAGCACCTTAACTTTGGCCAAGATAGGATAATCATTTAGAAAATGAGCATAATGCATAGAATGGTTTATAGGCCCTGTTGTACTCCAATTATTATAAAATAGTGGGGCTATTTCACCATTACCTATTTGACACTTAAAGTGTTCATCCATAGTATTCGTAGCTACAAGAGGTTAGAGAAAAAATGAAACTGATTATTTTCTCTTTGGGCCTCCCAAATTCTTTCTTGTCGTATTATGTAGTGGTATGTCCATTTCGCCCCTAAAGATTTCATGTTGTCCATTAGCCTCTACAGTGTTTTTCCTATGAAAACTTTGATACTTAGCTTGATAAGACAAATGCCTAACCCACCTTCTACTATTAGTTTATAGACCTCAATTCATTTTATTTTAGCTATAAATTTCCTATCTTGATTTTCTATCCATATGAATTTTCTCATCATCTTCTCTAGAGTTTTTGTAATTCCCTTTGTTAGGACGAAGTGCCTAGACCAGCATATATGCATAGAGTTGAGGATTGCCTTCATCAACTGTAATCTTCTTGTAAAGAAAAGCTCCTTATTGCACTAACTGTTCAACTTTCTTTGAAGCCTTTCAATTAAAGGCAGATAATTGTTAGATTGAAGCATGATATTCAAAATTGGCAAGCCTTGATAGTAGATTGGCTTAAAGATTAGTTATTCTCAAGAACCGTTCTACATGGAGTCTAGCCTTATAGGATAGGATTAAAAAGTTATTCTGCCTATTGATAATCAAACCTGACAAGTTTTTAAATACATTCAAGGAGGTTATAAACAAGTTCAATTCCTATCATTTGCTTTAGAAAATAAAAGTAGGTCATCCACAAAAGATAAGCTGAACAACCTCATTTCCCCACACTTGATGTGAAACTTAAATTGGGAATCATGCTTAATATTATGTTTAATCAATTTAGAACAGACCTCTATCGCAAGAATGAAAAGATATGGGGATATTGAATCCCCTTACCTTAACGTTTTCTTTCTTTGGAATAGTTTTGTAGGTTCCTCAATGATTAAGATGCTATAAGAAGGAGTAGACATACATTACCATATCCATTACCAAAACTTCATAGGAAAGCCAAATGCTTCAAGAGAATGTGAGATTAAATTATAGTTCATGGAATCATAATCTTTGTTAAAATCCATTTTCATAGCACAATATTTTATAAAGCTTTTCTTGTTATATCCCTTAAAAATCTCTTAAGTAATAAGAATATTATCTCTAATTAGTCTTCCCTTTATAAATGCTACTTGGTTGTCATTGACCTGTTTCACCATCACTTCTTTCATTCTTGTAAAAATCATCTTAGATATAATTTTATATAGGGTATTACAATAGGACATAGGCCTAAATCCATTTAAGGAGTTAAGGTTGGGTACCTTGGGAATTAGGCAAACATACATCATGTTAATCTCCTTTAGCATCCTTCCACTCTAAAATAATTCCAATACTACTTCACTAATTACATCCTTAATTAAAAGCCAAGAGGTTTTATAGAACCATCCATTAAACCCATCTAGGCCTGGTGTCTTGTTTAAGTGTAATGCAAAGACTGCTTCTTCAACATCCCTGGCATTGAAAGGCCTCTCCTATTCCTAAGCTTCCTCCACTGTTAAGGAAGTCTGGCCAAAGGAATTGCTAGGCTAGTATGGCATATAAGAAAGGGGTGAAGTAGGTGATAAAAATTTGTTCTAAAATAATTAAGCCAAGTCTTTCACCAATTTAATTAAACATAGAAGTTAAACAATAATAACAATAACAATAAAAATTCTAGTTCATTTTAGCTCCTGCGTTCACCACTTTAATTGTTACAATAAATAAAATAAGTGCATAAAAGTAAAAGATTAGGGAAGAAGGCCACAATATGATTTATTCTAGTTCAGAGCTATCCACTTGCTCCTATGTCTAGTCCTCAACACCACTATTGAGATTTTTACACTAATACACCAAAAATTGCAACGCTAGTAATACAATCATTTTTCAAAGTTCAAGGATAGTCTTTACTCTCCCTTTTAAGGTTAAGGAACAACCTATCACTCCTTTTTCTAAGTCTAAAGGATAACTTCACAAATTCTCTTCGTTATCAAGGAATAAGAATAACCCTTATGAGAATTCACTCTTAATTTCCTAGCCCCACACACAACACTTTCACAAAAATGTCACTCTCTTGACTTTATCAAAGTGTTTAGGGGCTCACACTAATATAAGTATACATGCACAACTTCATCAAACACATAATATATTTTAAGAATACATAAGACATTTGTATATGAGACATTTGTACATAAGACATTTGTATATGAGTTTCTAACACTTCTCTTTGTATACGAGCTTCTAACACTTCTCTTTGTATACAAACGCACATAACACATGTATTTATACCCATTCCAAGGACAAATAGTCATTGCCCAATGTTTATATTCATTAATTCATTTTATCGTTGCAAAACTAGTTATTATCCGATGTTCATCTGCTAACTTGTAGCATTCGGTTGACCAATACAACCATTCGGTCGACTGACCTTCAGCTTTATCTGCTCTATTGACTGATCTCTTTATTTGATTGACCGACCTTCAACTTTCAACAATTCGATCAACCGATCCTTATCATTTAGTGCAAACTTCAACTCAGATCAAAACAAAACCAACCCAATATATCACAACACAAATTTTGCAATTCAACACAACTAAATTCAATCATCTTATTAAATTTACTTAATACTTTAATCTAACCAATTTCATTTATCTTATCATATACATTCTTATGTATAACCAAATCAAGTTGAATCTATATAACTCC
>JAOXYD010079646.1:0-12361 GCA_028565735.1 Pinacopodium congolense
GGGGTCCTAATAACACTTGTCAATCTACTGAGCTCTTTTTAGACTAGCACTCCAGGGGCATCTTATGGAAATGCACCCAAATAGGGGTTATTGTTATTTGTTATCCTTTGATGTTTAAGGTCGTGATGTCGTTGACAAAGAAATAAAGACCAGCCCTGAATATACCATGGTCTCTCATCTAGCACTGAATCCAAACCTACCAAGGATGAAAACTTAAAAAGAAAAGTCATCACTTGTTATTAGGGTATCTTGAAGGCCAAAGTTGTTTCACATAGTAGTCACTGGTTGTTAAACAATAAGAAAAGCTAGGTACTTTTCTAAGAAGTACCCGATGAAGTAGCACTTAAGTTAGCCATCACCTTGTTCAACTAGCTCCAAGGGGGTTTTAATAAGGATAAAGTCTCGATCCAAAGTAGGGGAAAAGAATTCTAGAGCTCACTAGTCAGGGTCATCCATGCCACTTGACACGACAATTTTCCAGGACTTCTGAAGTGACACCTCTTGGTTGGTGTCAAAATAAGGGGAGGATCTCACTGCCTCTTGAGGCAAAGGCCAGGCCAAGCGGGGGACGCAAGGAGTCATCTAATATAGAGCATGAAACCAACCTTATAGAAGCCTCAAGATTGAATGATAAAGGACAACTGAAAAGAGAAGAGGAAAGGGGCAGAGAAGGGGCAAACAAAAAGGACCCAACAAGAGGGTTAGGCTTATGTTAGAGGGGGAGAGAACAAATTGAAGTGTAACTAGGATAGTTGGAGGGCTAGAAGTGGTGTTCATATTTTTAGAGGAGATGGGAGCAACAATCTAGGCTAGGTCATGCATTTTACAAGTTTCAAAGGGGAAGAGCCCATGGCTATAGGAAATAGTTGAAAGGGAGGCTAGATGGAACAAAAAATGGCAAGAGACCACGCAACCTCTGGACAGGTGCTGGCAGCCTAAGGGACAAAGAGACAAGGTTCTAGAAGGATGGATAGGGGAGCCAATGGCGGAAAGAGAGTTTTTAACTCACAACCCTGTATTGCTTACTCACAGAGAAGCAATTCACTTCTTCCATCCTAACACATAAGAAAATAATTCTTAAAGCCCAATATGCAAGGATGATCTACATGATTAATTTTAATAAAGCCTAATCTTTATATTTACCTTTTAAATAGGCTAAAGACATGAACTTGGAGAGGAATATCTTATTTTGACTTTTCTTCATTTATTGTTATTAGCTTTCAAGTTATTTTAGGAAGGATTTCAAATTTCAAGCTTTATTTGTATCCATTAATTAATGAAATCCTTTCTAGTTAAGTCTTTTCTATTTAGTTATGATTAGGATTAATTAAGAAGATCTTGCCTTATAGGATTTTCACCATTTGGTGCATATTTAAAGAGGCAACTAGGTGTATTACCATTTTCATCATAATATCAATAAAATTTGTGCTTTCTCTATAAAGTTTGGATAGGTTCGAGTTCTCTACTTGATTCAAGACAAACTTTTAGGTTTCTTTTTCTTTGTTGATTTCAAGATTTCATGTTCTTCACTAAGGTTCATATTAATGATGTTTACATTTCTTTTTCATTGACCTATATGTCTCCTTTCTTTGATATGTTACTATTCTTTACTTTAATTACCTCCTCTATATGATCAATCTCCATGTCTATATTGAGACTTGTGGCCATGTTTAGTTATATTATCTTTAGGTAGGTTTTATGGAAAGGGTGCTTCCTATTCTTTTGTGCGTACAAAAGGAGAGTTTAGCTATTAGAGATTCTTTGTGTTGATAATTTTAGATGTTTTTACCCTTGTAGACGCATGAAGTAACTATTTAAGAGTTATATTACTAAATTTTCAAGTAAAAATCAATTTGAGGAGCAAACTACGTAAATTTTTTTTTGATAAATTTGGTAGAAGATAAACAATTGTCATAAATAACATCATCAATATGATTATGCAGCACCATTTTATTTCTAGATGAAGATCATTGATTAAGGTGAATAAAGAATGCCACTATTATATCCTTATCATGAAATGCTATTATGTTGCATTTAAAAGTTGGTAAGTAAATATGGGTCATAAATATTGTTTTTATATTTTTCTATGTATCAGGGCTTAGTGCTAAAAGGAAGTCAATAAGGGAAAGGTTGCTTCTAGCTTCTCTAAAGACCTCCTTGCCTCAACCCCTCCTGGCCATGTCAGTTCTTTGGTAGTTGAAGGTGGACTCGGAGTGGCTCCCGGCTCCTGTCCCTTAGACACACATCCCTTGCCAGCCTCCCTCCTTCCTTAAGCTGTCAATTTAGCCAAGGCTCATGACTTTGCACCTCTCCAAATCATCCCCCCCTCTAGGTCGACTGTGTTGATTACAAGTACCACTAATGATGCTGCTTCTAATTGTGAAGGTACTTGTTTCAGCTATGGCCTTAGTGGTTCTGTTAGGTCAGAGTTGAGGTCTCCCTCCGCCAGTTAGGCCAGAGTCGTCCCCTCAGCTTGTTTCACGGGTAGCTAGCCCTTCTGTTGTCACTCCTTCTGGCAATCTGCTTTTGCCTGACTCCCCTAAGGCTCCTCCCATGGTTCATGCGGGCTTGGATCCTGTTGTTCATCCTTCTTAATCTACTGGTACTTTCCTTTTACCCTTAAGTTCCTTATCTGATAAGGATTTTTGTGATGATTCCTTTACCCCTAAACCTTTTATGTATATGGAGTGGGGGAAGAATGGTAAGAAAAAGTCTCTTCTTGCTTGAAAGACATATTATGAAGTTTATTTTTTAGAATGTTAGAGGACTTAATGGACTTTGCAAGATCCTTGGATTTAAGAATTTTGTCAGATATGAGAACCCCTATTTTGTTTGCCTTTTGGAGTCGAGACTGAAGAATCCCAATAAAATTGAGTCCATTGATTCCTCTCTCTTCTAGAACTATGCATATGTTCATAAATTTTAGTAGGTTGCCTATGCCAAAAATATTTGTGTTTGGAATTTGGACCTGGTGTCTTGCCAACTTGTCCCCTCTGCTACTCAATTCTTGCAACTGTCTATCCTTGTGCCTAGGTTGGGGCACAATTTGAGAAGTTACCACATCATTCCTCTGTTAGGGCTATTAGAATTTTTTTTAGAAATGCTAGTTTTTACCATAGATTTATCACAAAAATGTTTCCCAGATAGTTAGGCCTTTAATACATTTACTTGAAAATGATGTGTCCATATGCTTTTAATGTGTTTAAAGAGAAGTTAACTATCCCAATCATAGTAGCTTGAGATGGGATCTTTTGAATTAATGTGTGATGAGTGTGATTATGCCGTTGGAGGTGCACTTGGTCAAAGGAAGGGTAGGTATTTTCAACTAATGTACTACACTAGCTAGCCTTAAATGATGCTCAAGAGAATTATACAACCATAGAAAAGTGGTTGTTAGTTATATGCTTTTGATAAGATCAAATCCTATTTATCTAATACAAAGTCATTGTTTATACTGGTCACTCTACATTACAATATTTGTTAAATAAGACTAATGTAAAGCCTAGGCTTGTTAAGTGACTTTTGGTTATCAGAAATTTGATGTTGAGATCAAAGATAAAAAGGGAGCCAAAAACTTGATAGCAGATCGCCTATCTAGTCTTAAACACCCTAATTTGACGAAGAGATCAATAGCTCCTTTTCCTATAAACAATTATATGCATTACAAATCCAAATAACTAAAGTATCATGGTTTGCCTGTATTGCGAACTACTTGGTAACTTGAGATACCCCTAAATATTTATCATACCAGTTAAAAAAGAAACTTCTTTTTTGATATTTGATATTACTTTTGGGAACACTTCTTCCTGTTTAAGATAAATCAAGTAACTAAAACATGCATTATATATTAACAGGCTAGAGCCCTGACCATGGTTAATAAATCACCGGTTATGGTTTGGCATAGCCAATTAACTGTGCCAACAGTTATTTATTTATTTTAATATAATTATTTATATGTATAAATATATATTTTATTGAATAAAATTTTATATAAAATTGCATATATTTTTTTTAAAAAAATTAATATAAAATTAAATTTTATTTAATTTTTAAAATATTTTTTTAATTAATTAATTTACAGTTTATAATTGTGAATAAACTGTCAGTTTAACCACCGATTCATAGTTTTTAAATTAGTCTAACCTTAATCGAAACTGTTAATAGCAGTTCCGGTTACGGTTTATAACCATTGGCCACGATTACAGTTTTTGAACCATAACCGTCGGTTATTGAGCTGATAGTTAGTCGGTTAGAAACCTAACCGTGGCTGAGGCTAGTTAGAGCCATCTTGGAGCACTGCCATTATGGCCTTGTAGGAGGTTATTTTGGAGCGAAGAAAATGTCACATAAGGTACTTGAATTAGGTTTTTATTGGCTTATTCTCTTTTAAGACACCTATAGGCATGTGACGTTAAATCATAAATGCCAAAGGACGGGTAATATATCTAAGCATAATGAGATATCTTAAAATTCATTTTTGTATATGAGATATTTGATGTATGGAGTATTGATTTTATAAGACCTTTCTTTTGAATTCGTTTGGAAAAAGATACGTCCTATTTGTGATTTATTATACTTCTAAATAGGCTAAAGCATAATCTTTGCCTATTAATGATGCTAGGATAGTTTTTAAGTTTCTTACGAAGATATTTTAACATTTTGGTACACTTAGAACTCATGATAAGGCATCTTACTTTTGTAAGGCCCAATTAGAAAATATTCTTCAAAATATGGTGTTACAAAAAAGTTAGCTACCCCTTACCATCCTCAAATTAGTGGCAAAGTGGGCATATCCAATGAAGAGTTTAATCTAGATGTAGGAAAAGACAATGAAGCATTCTAGGAGGGATTGGTTTTAAAAATTAGATGATGCATGATAAGTGTCTTTTAGGTTGTTTCTATATATTTTACGTGTTTCTTTGTGTGTTTTAGCATTAGTTATTTGGATCTTTTGCATCTCTTCATGATCTTTTAGATTTTTAATTGTTTTTAATTGGTTTCTAGTGTTTGAGGGTGGATTTTAAGCTTATTTGAGGGATGGATTAAGGCACTTTCATTTTTAGTTTTGCAGGTATCAGAATTTTAGCTGTGGATATGTTACAAGTGTTTTGGATTACCCACTAACCATAATTATAAAACCCAGATGGCCATGAAATTTGGTGGGGAGGAAGATCAACATGTTTGGAGTTTGCAGTTCACATTTTAAGTCAATTAGAGCTCCAGAGAAGATGTTATGACCAAAAAAGAATGGAAGATGAAAAAAAGCTATCAAGCAGTAGTCCACCATCGTGGCCAAATGTGGCAATGGTTAAACATATAATTTTAAGTTGTGACCCTACTTTGGACATATATAAGAGCTTAAAACCCTAAGAGGAAAAAAATAATTAGGACATATCTAAAAGGAGGCAAGGAGAAGTTTTTGGTGGCCACCCAAAAGAAGAAACACCATCTTAAGGAAACACAAAATGACTTTAACATCCAAAATTTCCAACCTTCTTGGAGTAGAAAGGAGAGCTTGAAGACTTCATCTAGTTTTTCTTCCTTCTCTTTATTACTTTTTAGTATGGAAAACATATATTAGGTTTTTAGAGTAGTTGAAAAGAAATCTTGCCTATTTGTTTAAATTACATATATTATTGCTTAACATCTAGTAGAAAGGTTAGGAAAGGTTGTGTAAGTCGAGAGGAAGCGTAATTGATTCTATTATATTTCAACTAAGGACAGTTAATTACACCTTCAGAGAGGGTAGTTAAACATTAGAAAATCTTTGGTTAAGCACAATTGAATCAATAGGATACGAGGGAAGCAAAATGGGGATGGAAGTGATTCCTAATCTCAATATTAATTATCAAATTCTTGCACTTTGCCTATTGGACTATTCTTTGCTAATTTGATTAATTCTAATTTATTTTCTAGCTTGTATCATTTAATCTTGTGATGAGAACCAAGGAACCAATGTGCATGCAGTTGCTAAAGTCACTTTGCAAATTCCAAATGGTCTAATTACAAGTACTTAATGGGCTTATTCAAGATATCTACACTTAACAAGTTATTTTTGACCAAAAGAGAAGTCATGAATATGGAACATGCAGCCTAAGTATTATTAATGTGGTCCAAGTACTTAGTGGGCATATATTAGAGTCAGTTGGGTCATAAATGGGCTTATTAGCCCACTGATGAGAACCAAGGAACTAATGTGCAGACAATTACTAAAGACCCATTGCACATTCCAGAAGGTCTAATTACAAGGATAAGGGCCCAAGTATTATTAAGATGGTCCAAGTACTTAGTGGGCAGATATTAGATTCAGTTGGGTCATAAATGGGCTGATTAGCCCATTAAGGTTAAGTATTACGAATTTGGGCTAATGGGCATGCCAACTAGATTTGTTTTTAGCCTAATTATTAGGGTTTAGACCTAGGGCATATAAATATGCATCTTATGTATTCAGATACAGCTTTGGACATCTTTTTATCAAAATTGGGAGAAACTTCTCTTGGGCTCTTCATTGAACTGCAGAACTTATCAAGAATGATTTAATCTTGTGGCATTCAAATCTGACTTATCACTCCCTCTTCTCATCTTTTCTGGAGTGTGGCATCTATATCCTTCTTTTTATACTTTGTTTGTGTTTGTTATAACCTGATTTAGCTTTCTTCGAGGTGAAAGATCTGTCTTACTTATTGTGGGTGTCCATAATTAATTTGGGGTTTACATCAGTTGGTATTAGAGCTTTGGCCTCTAAATCAGGTTGGATTCATCCTTTTTCTTGTTATCTATTAAAAAAATGATTCTTCAGATTTGAGTTCATATTCATTTGGGTAATTTCGTTTTCCCACAGTTAGTTCTTCATATTATGTTTAGATCCATTTTTCTGGGTAGATTTTGAAAATTTGTGTTCTTGTTCTTTTGGGTAATTTCGTTTTCCTACTGTTAGTTCTTTATATTCTGGTTAGAATCATTTTCCTGGGTAGATTTTGCAAATCTCTTATCCTTGTGTCTTTTCATTTTCCCATTCAGATTCTACAGATTGTGTTCGTGTTCTTATGTATCTTTTCATTTTCCCATTTTTAGTTCTACATTTTTTTGGTTAGATTCATTTTCTGGGCAGATTCTCGATGTATATTCTTATGACTCTTCATTTCGTTAAGTGTCTAATTATGCTCCAATTTATTTAGAAATTTCATTGTTATGTTCAAATGTCTTTTTTTGCTACTGGATTAAGTTCAAATGAATTTTTTCTGGGTAATTGAGTTTGTGCTGACTCCAACTCAAGTTATTATATTTTGATTTTTTAAAAAAACATAAAAAATTAATAAAATGAAAAAAGACAAAAAAAAAAGAAAAGAGAAAAAAGGGTGCAAATTATAATCTGGTCAGCCTTGTTAAAACTTGAAAACTTGAACACTAGCTAATCAAATTTTTTTTTCTGTGTTCATATTACACAAACAACCAGACTACTTCTTTTGTTTCTTAAGCACAATAGTCAATATCTTATCAAGTGAACACCTGTTGTTAGTTTCTCATTCCTACTTTGATTTATGAGATACACAAACAACCAGACTATTTCTTTTGTTTCTTGAGCACAATAGTCAATATCTTATCAAGTGAACACCTATTGTTAGTTTCTCATTCCTACTTTGATTTATGAGTTCTTATCAATCTTTCTAAATATGCCTATTTGTTACATTCCTAGGAGTTTGTCGTTTCAGGTTAAAATTATCTTGGTTTTGTTTGGTTAGTTCTTTAAAGAGCCTAAAGAGTGAGTTTGAGTGGTAAAAGGCAGGAGGGCGAGCTTATTATAACAAGAGCTAATTAAGAGAGTAAACACGAGTACTGAGTGACACTAATTTGAGGGAAACACGCAAGGAAGTGTTGGTGAGGTATTTTCTAATTTTTTTCTTACAAATTTAAAACATGAAATCCAAGGATAAGGGTGTTCTTGGTGAAGGAGACAATAATGACAACTTCATGCTCAAAACAATGCAACAACAATTTGAGCTCATTACTATTATGTTTAGAGAGATAAGGGATAGAATGGATAGACAAGATGCTGAAATTGCTAATTTATAAAGAGAGAGAGAGAGAGAGTTCCTGATGTTCCTAATGTTAGAAGGCGAGAGAGACGTGATGACAATGAGTCTTATGATTACAATAGAGGGGATGATGCTGATTTGGATTATGGTAACTTATTGGACAGATTTAATAATAATAGAGGTGGAAGGAGATTTGGTGTAAGACATGATGCCTATGATCATGACTTGGGAAGCATCAAGATGAACATTCCATCTTTTCAAGGGAAGAATGATCCTAAAGCCTATTTAGAATGGGAAAAGAAAGTGGAGTTGGTCTTTGATTGTTATAACTATTCTGAAAAGAAGAAAGTCAAGCTTATAGCTGTTAAATTCACCGACTATGCAATTATTTGGTGGGATTAGATTGTTTTAGCTAGAAGAAGAAACCGTGAGAGACCTATTCGTACATAGGTAGAAATGAAGACTATAATGAGGAAGAGATTCATTCCCAATCATTACTATAATGAATTATATCAAAAGTTGCAAGGACTCAATCAAGGTAGCAAAAATATTGAGGATTACCATAAAGAGATGAAGACTACCATGATTATAGCAAATGTTGAGGAGGATAAGGAGGCAACTATGGCACGATTTTTACATGGGCTTAACAGAGATATAGCTAATATGGTTGAGCTGTCATATTAAGTGGAGCTTCAGGACATCATTCATATGGCCATGAAGGTGGAGAAGCAATTTAAAAGGAAGGGTTCCATACGAGTTGCGCAGAATTCAAGTGCTAGTTCCCCTTGTTAATCAAATTGGAGTAAAAGTTAGGAGAAGGCAGACTATAATTCCAAGAGTGATAAAAAGCCTAAATTTGAGTTTTCTAAGAGTAAGGATGTGAGCTCTAGTAAGGAGAAAGGTAATTTTGATTTCCAAACTAGAAATAGAGATATTAAGTGTTTGGGCAAGGTGCATATTGAATCTCAGTGTCTAAATCGACGTACCATGATCTTGATAAGAAATGGATACATTGAGTTTGAGAGTGAACCTGATGATGAATTACCTCCAAATGATGTTGATAGTGATGTAGAATAGTATCCCGTGGAGGGAGAGGCCTTAGTCATAAGGCGAGCATTACATGTGCAAGTAAAGGAAGAAGATGATGTGCAACTCGAGAACATCTTTCACACTCGATTTCATATTCAAGGAAAGGTGTGTAACATGATCATAGATGGAGGGAGTTGCACTAATGTAGCTAGTGAGGCGATGGTATCAAAACTGAATTTGCCTACCACTAAGCATCCTAAGCCGTATACTCTTCTATAGTTAAATGATAGTGGAGAAGTGAAGGTAGACATGCAAGTTTTGGTTTCATTTTTTATTGGAAAATATCATAATGAGGTTTTGTGTGATGTGGTGCCTATGCAAGCTGGTCATATTCTTTTGGGTAGGCCTTGGCAATTTGATCGACATGTGATGCATGATGGTTTCAAAAATTGGTACTCTTTTTCAATAAAGGAAAATCAATCACTCTTATACCATTAACACCTCAATAAATGTATGAGGATTAGATGAGAATTAAAAATGAGAGTGTAAAGAAAAGAGAGTGTGAAATTGAGTGTAATGGAAAGAAAGGAGTTCAAGAGAATGAGAAAAGAGAAAGTGTCAAAACAGCAAATAAAAAGGAGCAAGTGAATGCAAAAGAGAAAGATGGAAAACAAGAGAGTTTCTTTGCAAAGAAAGTGATGTCAAAAGAGCTTTTTATTCTAAACAGCTTATGATTGTACTTTTGTACAAAGAGGCATTGATTAAAACCAATGACATTAATTCTTCTTTGCCAAGTGCTATTGTTTCTCTTTTATAAGATTTTAATGATGTGTTTCCTAAGGAAGTTCCAAGTGGTTTGCCAACAATTCAGGGAATAGAACACCAAATTGATTTCATACCTAGTTCTTTAATTCCAAATCGACCAACCTATAGAAGTAATCCCGAGGAAACAAAGGAACTTCAATGGCAAGTGGAGGAACTCATGGCTAAGGGATGTTTAAGGGAAAGCATGAGTCCATGTGTTGTTCCAGTGTTACTTGTGCCTGAAAAGGATTGGACATAGAGGATGTATGTTGATTGCCGATCCATCAACAAAATCACTGTAAAGTATAGACATCCCATTCCTAGGTTAGATGATATTCTTGATGAATTGCACGGTTCTTGTGTGTTTTCTAAAATTGATTTGTAGAGTGGATATCATCATATCAGAATATGTGAGGGAGATCAGTGGAAAAAACAGTATTAAAAAATGGTTTATATAAGTGGTTAGTTATGCCATTTGGACTAATGCACCTAGCATGTATATAACGTTAATGAACTATGTTTTGTGTGCTTTCATTAGCAGATTTGTGGTTGTTTATTTTGATGACATTATGATTTATAGTAAAAGCTTAAATGAGCATATGAATCTTTTGAAAAGTGTTCTAAGTTTTTTGCTTAAACAATAGTTGTATGCTAACTTTGAAAAGTGTTCCTTTTGTGCATATCAGATTATGTTTCTTAATTATATTGTTAGTGCTAAGGAAATTTCAGTTGACGAGGAAAAGGTTAGAGCTATTCGTGATTGGCCTACACCTAAAACAATTACTGATGTGTGTAGCTTTCCTAGGTTTGCTAGTTTTTATAGGAGGTTTGTTAAGGATTTCATTACCATAGCTGCACCATTAAATGACATTGTGAAAAAGAATGTTGGTTTTAAGTGGGGTGATGAGCCAAAAAATGCATTCAATTTGATTGAGGATTGGTTGAGTTCTACACCATTACTTTCTTTACCAAACTTTGCTAAAATCTTTGAAATTGAGTGTGATGCTTCATGTATTTGCATTGGAGCTATTTTGATGCAGGAACGACATCCAATTTCATTCTTTAGTGAGAAGTTAATTGGAGTAGCTCTTAACTACCTAACTTATGATAAGGAGATGTATGCATTGGTTTGGGCTTTGCAAACATGGCAACATTACCTATGGCCTAAGGAATTTGTCATACATACAGATCGTTAATCCTTAAAGCATTTAAAAATAAGAAAAGTTGCATAAGAGGCATTCCAAGTGGATGGAAAACCTTACCCTATATGATCAATTATAAGTAAGGTAAAGGTAATGTGGTTACTGATGCATTATCTTATATCTACTTTAAGTGCCAAATTGTTAGCATTTGAGTATATCAAAGACTTATATTCTAATGATCCTGATTTTGTTAATTTTTATGGGGCTTGTGAGAAAGTTTCATTTGGAATGTTTTATAGGCATGATGGGTATTTATTTCAGGAGAATAAATTGTGTATGCCTATGTGCTCTTTGAGCGAGTTGGTTGTAAGGGAAGCTCATGGTGGAGGATTGATGGATCATTTTGGTGTGAGAAAAACTCTAGATGTCTTACATGAACATTTCTTTTGGCCACAAATGAAGCATGATGTTGAGCAAATTTGTGAGAAGTGCATCACTTATAGACAAGGCCAAGTCTAAGGTCTTTCCTCATGGATTGTACACCCCCTTTACCTATACTTAGTGAACCATGGGTTGATATCTCTATGGACTTTGTATTGAGATTGCCTAGGTCGAAACGGGGTAGGGATTCCGTATTTGTTATTGTTGACAGGTTTCCAAGATGGCACATTTCATTGCTTGCCATAAAACTGATGATGCTAACAATGTTGCTTATTTATTCTTTAAGGAAGTAGTTCGTTTTCATGGTATGCCGAGAAGCCTAGTTTTTTATTGTGATGAAGTGTTCTTAAGCTACTTTTGGAACACTTTGTCGGGTAAGTTAGGAACCAAACTTCTCTTTTCAACTACTTGTCATCCACAAACAGATGGGTAAACTAATGTAGTAAACTGAACTTTATCTACTTTATTTACCATATTGTTAAGCATTTCGTAAATTGGAATAGAGAAAAGAAGGGAAGGGCCTTTCCAAATTATAAATTAGGTTTTGACCTTAACAATCATTACAGGAAGCCAAAGACCATCTTTCTTTTCATTATTCACATATTGAGTTTGCTTACAATTGAAGTGCGCAATGATGCTACTAATCTTTCACCTTCTGAGGTTGTGTATGGATTTAACCAATTAACTGCTTTGGATTTGTCACCATCACCAATTGATGAGAGAGCTAGCTTTGATAGCAAAAAGAAAGCTAAAATGGAGAAACAAGTGGATGAAAAGTTGAGGTAGTAAATTGAAAAGTGAACTGAACAATATGCTACTCAAGCAAACAAAGGGCTCAATAAAGTTATGTTTGAACTATGAGATTGGGTTTGGGTGCACATGCGCAAAGAGAGGTTTCCAGCTCAAAGG
>JAOXYD010079657.1:0-12361 GCA_028565735.1 Pinacopodium congolense
AAACTCAAATTGTGTGGTATTTTCAGTTGTGCTTTCATGTATTTGTAACATTGTTGACTATATTAATGTGATAACATATGTAAAATGGCTTGAATATTTGGTATTGTGCATATGGGATTGCTTCTTACTAACTTTGTGTGTTTGCATGTGATTAACCAAATTTTTAGTCATGATAGAGTTAAGATTTGTGAACTAGATTAAAAGCATTAATTTTTTTTATTTGCACTCAATTAGCTCTTGACTTTAGATTGAGATTGCTTGAGTACAATATTTAAATCATTATTTGAGGACAAGCAATAATTCAAGTGTAGGGTATTTGATAGGAATGAATTTATATTTGTATATACAAATTCATGTAATTCATTCCTATTATTTTATCAACAATGCTTAATTTGTGTTATATTTTACTTAATGAACATGTTACTCCTTTCTGATGAATTATGGAGAAAATGTTGAAAATTACTTCAATTATGAAAAAAAAAAGTCCAAGCTAAAGAAAGCAAAAACGTTTAAGAAAAAGAGTGTAAAAGGCTTGTAAAAACAAAGCTTTCCAACCTTGGAAAAACATACAACCCGAGGTGACTAAGGATAAGAGCCTTTTAAAATTTGGAAGTAAGCAAGAACATCACTTGAGGGAGAGCCATCTTGACAGTTGGCACTAAAATAATCAATCAAGTAAAGAGTTTTCCCCTTTGTTGGGCAAAATGGTAATAAATTGGCCTTAAGGAGAGGATCAAAATGACTTCGTAGAGTTGGAATTTCACTCAACCTAAGGTGGAACATATATATTAAAGAATTAAAAGCTTTTCAAAAGAGGGGGGTTTGGATAAAGACTGCTAGCAAGAGAGCTTTCCAGGACATAAAATTCAAGACAGCTCTAAGCTCTCTAACTTTTTAGGAGAGAAATCATTTTCAAGAGGGCTACCAAATGTTTTTATAAGTGGAGAGAAAGCTTTCTTGGAGTTGATGGTTGCAAGCAAATTAAGGTAGGAGATTCCTTATAAGACATTAGAAAAGCTTGGAGCAGCAACATTCTTTACAAAGGAAGCAGCTCCCCTCTTTAACGTGTTTCTTGTCAACTTTTTGGATTTAATTTTAGTTGTTGCACTATTCATTCTTTTAGCTTGTTTAATTCATTAGCTTTTGCTTCCCTTGGCATTTTCAATTGCTTTTCTTTATCTTGTATTAATGTTATGGTTTTAGTTTATGTTTTTTTATGATTTCTTATGTATTAACCTTTGAGTTTTATGTTATGGTGTTATGTATATCAAGTTTTAAGCTTTATTTTATAAGTTAAGCTCTATAAGCTTTATTTACAACATAGAATACACTCAGAATATTCTGTAGGATATTTTCCTTCTGTAGGATATTTCATATTCTGACAAGAATATTTTGTAAACTATTCTGACACTCCCCCTCAAGCTGGTTTGTAAATGTCTTGCATCTCCAGCTTGCTTACTAGGAAATCAAATTGCTTTTTCAGTAGACCTTCAGTGAGTATATTAGCCACTTATTGAGAAGTAGGAATATAAGAAACACAATTTTGTCTACTGGCTATTTTCTCCTTGATAAAGTTCTTATCAACTTCAATATGTTTAGTCCGATCATGAAGAACAATATTATGAGTAATTGAAATGGCAGCTTTGTTATCACAATATATTTTCATCGTAAGTGACACAAGAAGCTTCAAGTCTTCTACCAATTTCTTAATCCACATAGCTTCACAAATCCCATGTGCTGGGGATCTAAATTCTGCTTTAGCACTACTTCGTGCGACAACACTTTGCTTCTTTCTTCTCAAAGTTACTAAATTTCCTCCAACAAATGTATAATATCTAGAATTTAATCACCTATCTATCACACTACCAGCCCAGTCAGCATCAGTATAAACTTCCACCTAAAAGTGATCACGTTTTTTAAACATCAAACCCATTCTAGGCGTCCCTTTTAGAAACTTTAGTATCCTATAGGCAGCTTCAAAGTGTTCACGACCTAGTGCATGCATGAATTGGCTTATCATGCTTACAACAAATGTTGTATCAGGGCAAGTGTGTGAAAAATGTAAAAGCCTACCCACCAAACACTAAAATTTCTCCTACTTCAATTACATCCTCAATTTTAGCAAGATTTAGTTTGAGATTTAACTCCATTAGAGTTTCAACAACCTTGCAACCTAGAAGACCACTTTTGTCCAATAAATCAATGATATATTCCCTTTGATTTACAAAGATCCCTTCATATGATCTTGGAAATTCCATGCCAAGAAAATATTTCAAGGTTCCCAGACCTTTAATCTCAAAATCTTCAACTAGCTTGTTCTTTAATCTAGCTAATTTGTCAAGATCATCAACTGTTAGTATCATATCATTGACATATATAATAAGGATTGCTATTTTTCCTTCATAACCATGCTTAAAAAAAAGAGTATGATCTGCTTGACTTTGTAGATAACCATATCGTTTTATAGTGTTCCTAAACCATTCAAACCATGCCCTTGGGGATTGTTTGAGACAATATAAAGACTTCTTCAGTTTGCATATTTTATTCTAACTTACAGTTTTTTCAAAACTAGGAGGCAGGCTCATAAAGACTTTCTCTTCCGAATCGCCATTCAAGAATGCATTTTTTACATCTAGTTTGTATAATGCACAATCAAAACTAATTACAAGAGACAATAGAACACGTATAGAGTTAATTTTGGCTACTGACGAAAAATTTTCCTAGTAGCCATCACCATATGTTTGAGTAAACCCCTTGACCACAAGTCTCATCTTATATCTCTTTACACTACCATTCGCCTTGCATTTCATAGTAAAAACTCATTTACACCTAGCTGTTTTCTAACCTTTGGGTAACTATACAATTTCCCATGTCCCATTTTTCTTCAGTGCATGCATTTCCTCCATCACTGTTGTTCTCTAATTTGGATCACTAAGTGCTTCCTAAATATATCTTGGAATAACCATATCAGAGATTTTTTAAATAAATGCCCTATGTTTTTATGAGAGATGACCATAAGACATATATTTTGCAATACAATGGTTAGGGCAAGGATGAGTTCCTTTTCTAAGAGAAATAGGAACATTGAGATAAAGGTATTCATAAGAGACTTTATTGAGGTAAAATGGAGGTGAGACAGGAAAATTAGTATTTTGAGAAGTGTCTTAAGTACCTGAATCCAAGATAGTAGACTGACTAGGTGTTAAAAGAATAGTAGGTTCTTTACTCTTCTAATGATTTTTTCTCCCTGTATAAACTATGACCTCAAGTTCTTAATCCTTAGGATTTTTTTGTAGTATTTCTCCCCCTTTCAAAGATTCAACAATTTCTAGCAAAGCATCCTCAAGTGTAGAAACTACTATTTAAGGTAATGTATTAAAGATATGCATTTTGTCCCTACTATTTTCTTCCTTTAAACTCTCCCCCTGAAGAAAATCCTTTTGAAAATAAGGCTGATTTTCAAGAAATAAAACATCTATAATAACTAGGACTTTTCAATTATTTGGATTAAAACACTTATAACCTTTTTTAATTGATGCATAGCCAAAAAAACATATTTTTCAGCCCTAAGATCAAGCTTGGACTGATCCTTATTGGGTAAATGAACATAAGCTACACACCCAAATATTTTTAAGGGTAATTTGGAGGAAATTCATTTTTCTGGGAAGAAACTTGTAAAGCACTCAAGAGGAGTTAGGAAGTTAAGTACATTAGTAGGCATTCTATTTATTAAATAAGTTGTAGTTAAAACTGTTTCACCCCAAAGATACTTAAGGACAGACATAAAAAACATAAGAGACCGGGCCACTTCCAACAAGTTTCGATTTTTTCTCTCAGCTATACCATTTTGTTGAGGTATATTAACACAAGTTGATTGATTATGAATGCCCTTCTCAGTCAAAAAACTTCCAAGAATTTCATTGAAATACTCAATACCATTATTAGTATGATGAATACCAATTTTAGTTTGAAATTGAGTTTCAATCATGTTATAAAAAATTTGGAACACTATCTTAACTTCAGATTTATCAGTCATTAAATATACCCTACACAACCTATTATGATCATCAATGAAAGTAACAATCCATTTTTTGTTTGAATAAGTAGGAATCCGTGAAGGACCCCAAACATCACTATGAATTATGTAAAATGGTCATAAAGGTTGATAAGGTTTTGAAGGATAAATACTTTTATGACTTTTTGACAAAATACAATGTTCATAATGAAGTAAGAACAATTTATTCCCTTAAACAAGGTAGGAAACAATTTTTTAAGATATTGAAAATTAGGATGCCCTAGTTTATAGTGCCAGAGCATTATTTTATCGTTGACAAGGTTAGAACTGATGCTACTTAGTCCTTAAGGTATTTTATCCTTGGAGACTTCGTCTTTAAAATATTAAAGGCTATTGATCATTCTAGCACTACCAATCTTCTTCCCCGAATTCAGGTCCTGAAACACACAATAGCAATCAAAGAAGGTGGCATGACAATTGGAATATTTTTACAACTTACTGACCAACAAAAGGTTACAAGCAAGTTTTAGGACATGAAGAACATATTTAAAGGATAAAGTATCTGACAAAATAATCAGACCTTTGTTATACATGAGAATAAGACTCATCTGTAATACAAATTTTTTCATGATCAGAACAAGGAATATAAGTATGAAATAAATTTGAAAAACTGGTCATATGGCCAGATGCTCTAGGATCCATGATCCATGGAGCAGATTGTGATAAAGAGAAACACACAAGGGCATTCAAATCAGTACCTGTTTGTGCCAAAGAAGCATTAGCAGAACCAAATAATCTAGAATTGGATTTGAACAGTTTCAGCATATGGTCCACTTGTTACAGACTGAAAGGGACTATCTCGGCTTCATTGGTAGCAAGATTTGTTTTCATTTTCCCTTCATGTTTTCCCTTCCAATTTTCTGGTTTCCTATAGAGTTTCCAGCAAGTTTCCTTTGTATGCCTAGGTTTGTCACAATAATCACACCAAAAACGATTTTTGTCACCAAATTTCTTTGTTGTCATTTTACCTGTATAGGTATCCAGGGTTGCCAATGCAGAGTTTTCTACTATGCTACCCAGAGTTTTCTTACCCAACATCACTACCTTGCGACTTTCCTCACGGCGAACCTCAGTAAAAATTTACTTAAGTTAGAGGAACTGAGGATTTGAGAGCTTGTTCAACCCTATAGGGCAGCACCTTGGCTAAAGCACCTTTTATCTAGATTTAAGGATCAATAGTTATTTTAGAATTTCGATGATATCTTCAATCCGTTTCTTTGTTATTGTTGTTTGTTTATTATTTTTTGCTTTGTGTTTGTCCTTTTTGTTGTTTTTATTGCATCTTAAATATGTTAGTTTTCTTAGTTTTTTTTCTTTACAATATTAGAAATAGCAGTACCCCCTAATTCCCTTTGGATTCAATCCTAACTCGTCCTAGCTACATAGTTAGGTTTAGTTAGGTTTATTATTTAATAGTCCACGATAGATTCATCAAATTTTTATAAGCTAGGACATATTTTGTTTTAAGTTCAAATGAAAAGATATTGGCATCTAAAATCACTTTATGGAACTTTTACAACTTAGTAGAGTCAAGTTTTTATGAGAAAAGTGATTTTGAAAAGTTTGAACAAATTGTGTGAACTGGTTTTGAGTGAAAGTTTCAAAATGAGTATAAAGTTTCATAGATCAAGACATTTTAAGTTTTTTATTTTAATTGAAGAGTATCGGTCACTAAAATCTTTATGGGGAACATTTGAAACTTTGTTAAATTTTGTTGAACTAAGGTGGTTCTAACCATGTGTTTTGATGATGACAAAACATTATTCTTACTAATGTTTAAGTCTTTGATGTTTATAAATAGGTTGGAGTGTAAAGTGTAAGAGCATATCTGTGGAGCTAAGGTAGAAGAGCTCAATCATTAGATGATCAAGAGCTTGAAGATCAATGATCAAATGATAAAGTTCAAGTGATGATCAAGCTTGAAGATCAAGAGAAGTTTGAAGATCAAGTAGTTGAGGAAGAGTTTAGGAAAAGGGATTAAAGTGTAAGTGTCCTAAACTTGATCTTAATCAATGCTTAAAAAGGGCTCTCACATTTGCATGATCATTTGTATATAGGCATATAGGAGTTGAATTGTGGTTTTAATGATTAACTTGATTTAATGATAGCCTTGGTATATTAGGAATTGAATTAGGTGACATATAGGCTAATCTTGATGCATTTATGCAACATGAATTGTTTTAATTTGATTAATGTGTTTAAGTTAATTGAATTGTTGCTTGAAGTTGTTTATACATGTAACATCTTTGTGTTATGAATTTTGGTTTATGGAGGGTTTATGAATTTTACTAACTTGTTTTGGACATTAACATTTAGACACTAGTCACTGACTCTTTATTTTGCCACACTGTACTCGTACTTCACTCTCTATCTATTTCCAACACACGCTTTAATTCATTATTATAAAAAAAAAGTGAATCATATTGTATATGTAGGGTTTGTTACCTACACAACAAATTTCATTGATTATTGACTTATTTGCTAGACAATTATGACATTATCCAAGTAAAAAGAGACACAAACTTACTATTTAGTAGTTTATAGATAATTTTTAAAGGAGATTCATTGTTTCGTTTTCGACTCCCTGAAGTTGTTTTCTAAAATCCTTGAATTTAGCTGTATTAAGTGGTTATCAAATTTTTAGTCCTTATGAAATTGGGGGGGGTGAATTTGGTATAACTAAATTTTTTTAAGTTTTTGTTGATTCAAAGTTCACTTAAAAACAATTCTAATATAATGATGGATAATGAAAATTTAATTCAATCAATCATATAAAATTGCAAAAAATAAAGAGAGTAGGTAGAGAAACTACAATTGACTTTTATAATGGTTTGGTAAACAATCATTTACCTATGTCCATTATCTAAGACTTATTCCTCCATAATCTTCTTCAATGAGTGAAAAGTAATCCTTCTTACAAATAGTCTTCCTTTTAAGGTGAAGTGGAACCTAACAATCTTTCTTTAGGGTGAAGAGTAATTCTTTCATAGTTTTCTCTCAATGGGTGAAGATCAACCTTACGTAACTTTCCTTTAGGGTGATGAGTAATCCCTCATAGCACTTTACTATCAAACCAAATAAAAATATATATAACTTACAATAACTTGATTAAGAAAATACTTAAGGGCTTAAAAACTTTATATGAATCAAGAGAATGTAACTTAACACTTAGAAAATACCCTTTCAACTCTCCATATTCATCTTAAAATTTCTTAAACCAATCAAGACTCATTAACCTCTTCAGTAATCTCTTAATCATGTATTTATAGTCTTAGAACATCAAAATCCTATTACTAACTTATTCCAGCCATTACACACACTTAGAAACTCATTAGACATAAAATTTAACCACTATGTTCATCCTGACAAACATATTGGTTATCCACTTAGGTAAATTGGTCGATCAGTTTGGCATATCGGTCAATTTATATGTTAAACAATGATCTATTACAAACTCATTGTTAAAATTTTTAAAGTTCAATGAGACACTAGTTGACTAGTATGTATTGAAACCTTTATTTTGTTGAATGGTCAGTTATATTAGTTAATCAACACACTTGGAAATATTTTTCAAAAATTTTCTTAAGTTTTCAAAACTTTTTAAACCCTTTATTTTTCCTTATAGATGTTTTAATACATTAAAAGAGTTTTTTTAAAAATACTTCCCTAAATTGTGTCTTAATTATGAAACACTATATACAAAACTTCTTCAATATAAATGATCATGTAAAATTTTGATCCCTTATATATATTGAGATAACCAAGGCAAAAATAACATTCAAAATTACATAAATTAATTTACTCAACTTTAGCTTCCTTAGTTGTCATCTCACCCTTCATTTGACAACTTAATCTTTATGGAACATTAACTATAGCTTTATATCTCCAACTTGTATTGTTACACATCTATTATTTTCCTATCTTTTCAATACTTTAAATGCAAAGGAAACCCTTAGTAATACCTATGTTTTGTAATCATAAAAAATATATGATAAAACCTCACTTGATTCAACAAAATTTCTCTTTTTGATGATGATAAAACATTTGGTGATATTAGAGAAAATGACCGTCATTGAATAATATTATATGCAATATACATGCTCCTCCTTAATTCATGCATCGTTAAAAAGAAAAGTTTTAATATAACCTATCTTTCCTCCTTCTTTTGGCATCTTCAAAAACTATATTCACACACATTTTTATAATATTTCTAATGTTTCTTATCACACCAAATATGTCCTCTTTAATTAATGCATCATGTAAATATCAACTTTAAATATCTCTAGTCTCTTCCCCTTTTTGAAGGTAAAATAATCTTTAGCTAAGATAAAGCATGACAAGGATTTCTAGAGCCTTTTTAAAAACTTTCAAATGACTGCAGCCTCTATATAAAAACATCTAATATTACTTAACTTCTCCCCTTAGATACATACAATAATACTTTCTCCCTTTAAACATTTGCAACAATGCTTTTTACCTAAAACACGTATACCAAGTTGATATTCTTAAATATTATCAACATGAAAGAAAATGTGTACTCCTAATAGTTATCTTATCCTCTTCCTCATTTGGTTGAATAATGTGCTTTTCTATGTCACGTAAAGGCCCTTTATAATTTTTTTCCATTTAATTATTGGAAGTGTCATTATTGAATCCTCATTTGACATCAATACAGGTGATAAAAAGTGCTTACAACCATTGATGCACTTTAATATTAAGTTAAAAGAAAAATCAATGTGATTTAGGTACCCATACAAATTTAAGCCCTTAAAAGTTAGTTCTTAATCCTTTTTCAACCCAAATTCGTGAGGGTTTACTTAACATTTGAAAAAGTAGAATCTCTCCATATGTCCAAAATCTGTATGAAAATAACATGTCACATATACATTGTATGAATGATAAGAGTCTTATGATTTTTGTGTACATATAAATTCTTGTGTCTTTTTTCATAAAAATTATATGTTCTCTTAAGATAATGATAAGACCTTGGACTTGTGTGAGATGTGCTCCTATGGTTGTATTTATGCATGTATGGGATGTGAGAATGTATTATATCATTTTGTCTGAAATAAGGCCTAAATAAATGAAGTTTTAAGTGGTACATATTACTACCTTGATGAGATTGCAATCTATGTCTAAATTTAGGACCATATATGAATTCAAGAAACTTTCTCTTTTTTAGGAACCTAGAGGATGATGCAATATACTTATATGTATATTTAGGCATATTTTTTTCATGTAAACGCTTTCCTTTTACAAAAATTTTCTTGACATTAATTGGTGTACTCCCAAGAGTAAAACCAATTACATGTTTGAGTTTGTTAGTTCTATTTGGCACATATGAGACTGGATGAATTAGACACTTTAAAGATTTTAAGTAATAGATCCTAAGTTTACCAAAAATTCTCAAACACAAATGCAGAAGAATACTATCAATATAAATAATAAAAATAATAAAGAGATAACTCAATAATATGATCAATATAAACAATTGTATGAATGAAAATTAAAAAAACTAAAAAATAACATATCTTGTAAATTAAAAAACATTAACTTAATTAAATTGCATAAATGTAAAAGAGTAAGGAATAAGTAACATGAGCAATTTATAGTAGTTCAAAGATGTCCATTTTCTCCTTTGTCTAATCTCTAATAACTTGTTGAGAATTTCATTATATCAAGCCACAAACGCAACCCTAAAATTAAAATCCTTTTTCAAAACTTAAGGATAACCATTTTAATCCTTCTTTTTAGACTTAAGAATAACATTTTCCTTACAATATTTCTACTTTTCAAAAATATACTTAGAAAGAATTTCACTTAAGTTCAAAATGGTGTATCTAGATATTCATAAAACATTTTACGATGTATGCAAAAATGTGCTTAAAAACTACTTGTAAAAACCAACTCAAACTTTAATTAAAAAAAAGCATCATTAAAACCACACTTTCAATGCTCTTAACACTTGAATGATTGATTTTGATTTACTTGATTTATCAAAATAATGCAAAAACACCTATTTCTTGGTGTGTAACCTCAAACTAGTTTTATTTTGTCATTGCCCAATATTATAAAGTGTTAAAATTATGTTCTCACTGAGAAATAACAATTACAACACAAAATCTAGACATAAACAATGGTTGGGATTGAGTAACAATGTTATTAATTTATTGCCATTAAAATCCCACTTCGACATGGGTTGTACAATGATGTCATTGATCACCTAGTGAATCACTATTATGCACTATGAAAAATACATCAAAATTTGACCAAAACAACTTCAAACCACTATAAAGCTATTCCAACACTATAAACACTTTCTTAACTCACACACACATTTTAGAACTTCCCTAAATCATATTTTAACTCATTAAGGGGATTATTAAAAATATTCCTTACATAAATTCCTCTTTATCATGCATCCTACATGCATATTCTAATTCATGTACATGTCATGCATGAATGAGTCTCATCAATCACAAAAATTAACTAAGATAAGATTAAATAAAATTACAATTATAAACCTATGTGAAACTTGTCTTAATCTTCAAACCCTTGAGTCTTCACCATTTTGTCGCTAACTCCATATGATACTCCATGACCAAATTCTTTCATACTTTAACTTTACACCTAACATACAAAACCTTAAACATATTAAACCATTAGTACAAAAAATTGTTTTGTCATCATCAAAATAAGGTGAGCCTCTCTTAGTTCAACAATCTCTCCCTTTTTTATAATGACAAAGTCATGTACTATTATAAAGTAAAAAAATACAAATGTTCACAAATAATTATAAGAATTATCACATAGTAATCATATAATCCTACATATGATACCATAAATAACATAATTAATTTATTTTAGAAACAATATATAAATACAATTTTAGAATTTATACCAAAACTTCAACATTTCCCACCAAAGTTTAATAAACATTATGTTTTCAAAAATGACTAACTCCTCCTAAATTTGTCACAATCATGTAACAACTTCCACAAAATCAAATTTAACACAAATTAACAAGTTTTGAGAATTTACCAACTCGCCCTAAATTAGTCAAAAAACAAAACTCCCCCGGAATTCATACATTATACAAAAATTTAAAAATTTCTAATACTACCCCTCAATATCACACTTAACTTTCTTCCTTGTTGGAATCATTAAAAAGATAAAAATAAACTTTCAAACATGTCAAAAAAGTTGATAAAATTAACATATATCTTAAGCTTTAGTCTATAAAAAACTAAAATCATCATAAACATGAAACAATCATTTAAAAATCATAAGAAAATACCATATATCATGCCTAAATCTCTCTTAATTATGTAAAATCTTCCCTCACACATAGTTTTAATGAAAATGTCAGCTAATTGGGGTATGATATAAACAAATTCAAGCTCATTTTCTCCATTTTAAACAAGATCCTTAATGAAATGATAACTAATCTCTATATGTTCCATCCTAGAGTGTTGAATGGGATTCTTTATTAAGAAAATTGCACTCATATTATTACACCTAATGGGAATTTTGTTAATTTCAAAACCCTAAACCCTAAGTTGTTGTCTAAACTATAAGATTTGAGTATAATAACTACTAAAAACTATATACTCTACTTTTGTAGTAGACAATATAATCAAATTTTATTTTTTACTAAACTATGATGCCAATGCAATACCTACAAATTGAAATGTACCAAATGTACATTTTCTATCCAATAAACTACCTGGATAACCAGCATTCGAATACCTAACTATTTAAAAAAATTTACTCATAGGATTCCAAAGTCCTAAATTCAATTTTTCATATAAGTTCCTAAGGATGCATTTAACAGCTAACAAATGTGATTATCTAGGCGATGCTTGAATATAGCACATAAAATATACTAAATATAATCTCAAACCTATTCGTAGTCAAATACATAAGCTACCAATCATACCTTGTTATGGCATGACATCAACTTCCTTGTCATCTTCATATTTTTCAACTTCTTGGCTTTGCTCATTGATGTGGTTAATGGCTTCACTTGATCCATTCCAAAGAGTTGGAATAGCTCTTCTATATACACGGCTTGGTTGATGAAAATTTCTTCATTCATTTCTTTGATTTAAAGTTCAAGGAAGAAATGTAACTCACCCATCAAACTCATTTCGAACTCTATTGTGTTGGTTAGCTGACTTTAAAATTGACGGGTATTCGAAATGATTTGTACTTTTAAAACCAACGTACTTTTTAGGCAAGTGCACCTATCGCAAAAGTAATAAAGTGGAGTAAAATTTAAAACTC
>JAOXYD010079668.1:0-12360 GCA_028565735.1 Pinacopodium congolense
TCTAAACAATTTCATTCACTTTATCTACATACTTAATAAATTTATACAACTTCAATTTACATAACCTTTATCTAAAACATTATTCCATGACTTACAGAAGACATACAAATTTCATTTAATTACCAACTTAATTACATATTCATCACATACACTACAAATACTAAACAATAAACTTTACAAACATATTGGTAGAAATACTTTGTCATCATCAAAACACAGGTGGAACCAACCATTGGTTTAATAGGTTCCCCTTTAGTAATAAAAAGGATTTAAAGATTTGTCTTGAGCCTTAGAAAAGGGTTTCTATGGTTTTTAATTATGTATTTGTGTTGATTGATAGTAAAAAATCTCAATAAGGTTTTGGTTAGAAATTATATGTAGGAGACACTTATATCTTTGAATCGGGATAAATTCGGTTGTCCCTTGTTGCTTATACTCTTTACTTTTATGATTTTATTTTTATAATTTGTATATTGATTTATTTGTTATGTTTATTATAGTTTTAAAATTGAGTTTATAATATTGTTTAACATATAAGTTAATTATTTGTGGAATTATGGATATTGAATTGATTTTTTCAATTTTTTATATTTTTATTTGTTTCTGCAAATCATTTTCTGTAAAAGTGTTTTAAACCTTAGATGAACTTAGGAATTTGTCTTAAAGATTTTTACGCGTCCTAATTTACCCCTTCTTAGGCACCAACTAGGACTAATATAGATAAGGCCATGGTTAAATCTCAATAGATTGCTTCCCTCATAAATAGTAAAGTAATATATGATAACCCTCCATTTTTAGACTATACTATAGTATGTATGCATTAATATGGGATCCATTAAGGTGAAAGTTTATTTTCCCTTCAAGTATAACAACTGTTTGGCAAGGTTAGGCAAAATTTATGTGATCAAAGGGGATCTATAAAAGACATATAATCCCATCAATTATAACTTCATCATTGACGTAATTCAAGCATTCAAATTTCCACTTAAGTTAGTCTCTTAGATTAATTAATGCATATCAACATTCTCTTATAGCATTCTAATAAATGGAGCCCTTACCAAATAGATTAAGGGAAGAAAAGGACAGAGGCAAGGGGATCTCTTATCTCTTTACTAATTACTCTTAGCATGGAAGTGTTATAAAGACTCATTAAAAATTTGATCAAGCTAGAAAGAACTTTAAATATCATAATAGATAAAGCTAGAAAGAACTTCAAATATCACAATAAATGAAAGAGGTTTAGAATTTACAAGTTGGCTTATATAGATGATCTCCTCCAACTTTTAGGTGTTAATATGAACTTAATCACCACCTTAATGAATATAACAGAAACTTTTAAGAAGATATTAGGCTTAGCAATGAATAGAAACAAGAGCCATGTATTTCGTTCCTCTTTAACAAGTCATTTATTAACCTATGTATCAAGTTTGATAGGTCTAGAGGTGAAGTAGCTTCCCTTTACTTACATTAGTATCCCTATATTGTATAAAAGATCTATATATAGAGAGTTCTTATCCCTAGTAGCCCAAATTTAATAAAGGATAGACAATTGGTGTAACAAGTCATTGTCATTTACAGGTACAATCCAAGAACTAAAATCTGTCTTAAAGTCTACATATTTATTTAACAAGTCATATTACAGTCCTAATAAGCTTGATTAAAACCATAGAAACAATGTTTAAAAGCTTCTTATGGAATTAAAACTTAGATGGCCCATATGTAATCAAGGTTGGATGAAAAATATTGTGCCTACCTAAAGATGAGAATGACTTGGTATCTTATCATTAAAATAAGTAATAGGGTTTTAAAGATAAAAAGAATTTGGAGAATATAGGTGGATAAAGAATCCCTATAGGTAAAATCACCTATCAAGGGTAAAATCATTTGGTTGAATTAATAATCAGGTATATATTCTAATCTCACCTACAGAGAGATTTAGAGGAACAAGGCACTTAAAGTATTTTTGGTACAATTTGGTTTGATTTATAAAACCAATTCCAAGGTCTTCCTTCATATTATAGCTTACTATTAATTGAAAACTCTCTACCTATGACATTAGCAATAAAATAATAAGCAATTATAAACTATGCTCCTTATATCCATAATCCTAGGATCATTTCTTCTTTAAATGCAATTACATAGCAAACTTATTAAATGAGGTCCTTAAAAGATTCTCTTTAAGCTATTCACTTACTAACTGGTTTGAAAATTTAAGGAGGATCACTCAAAGGTAATGGGGTAATAAAAACTAGAAAGACCCATTTAAGATTGTCTTTAGTAGATTTGTATATGGCCTATGGAAGGAAATAAAATTCATATTTTTTTAGGACAAACACAAATCTATCTAACAATTACTTATGGATTTGTTTAATCAATCAAAGGAATATCTCACACTACAAAATCTTCCCATACCTTCACTATAGCTAGAGGAGATTGATAATGTAAGGAATATAAGAGATTGATAAGTTATCAAAATTAGTTAAATGACGTTCTAGTCTTTTTTAGAAATTAAATTAATAACATAAGAGCTTTAAGAAGCTACGATATAGCCTTAAGTAGGCTTAATGTAAGAAGTGACTAATTGAGAAATAATTAGGAGGCTTGATAAACATGATAAGGTACCTAGGACATAAGCCATAAACATTAAGAAATCTTAAACCTGAATAACAATTAATCTTGATCTTATTTCAAAACCTTGACACTCATAAGATTTATTATAAGTTCTATCTAGATTTGATACATTAAGAGGGTGGAATGCTATCCATTCGAGTCATAAACATCTATTTAATTTATGTTATGGTTTTAAGGCATAATTCTACTGATGTGTGGTTTAGTTTTAAATCTAAAACAACTTATTTCTATACCCGTAACTTTAGACAAATGCATTTATTGTTCCCATAGTATAATCATGAGTTCAGTATTGTTTCTACAATGATTGAACTATTAGTACTAACTATCTTTCTATTATCTAATTTAATAAAATGAATGATTGGTTCATTAATTATTAACTAAACAAAAAGTTATCTAAAATAAAAATAATAGACTAAAGCAATGTAACTAAAGAGTTAATGATCAATAGGATTCAAACCTAGATAAATAATTCTTTTATAACCTTGATATGTTCAATGTTTATCTTGATTCAATGCTTCCTAATTTCCTTAAACAGTAAAACCCAGATAGTACCTTAAATATACATCTTTTAGGTATGTTTTCATAATAATTATCTCAGGTTTTAAGGAAAATTTCATGTGATTTGGGTGCATAGTTAGTTCATTCTTAAATAAGATGATGCTTAGTTGCTTTAGATGATTGTTTATGTTTTATAGGACTTGATTAGCTTTTTAACGCACTTCTACAGTTAGAATAGATGTAGAATCAATTTGAGGGGTTATAGTATCATGTTATTAAACTCCACATCAAATATTAAGGTCATATAACAAGCTATGAAGAATGTATAAAGATAAGAGTAAAATAAGCCTAAACAAGCAATAGCTCTAGTGTAGAGGATTTTGGTAAGTGTTTTCAAGCACTATTGGGATTGGAAAAGATGTGGAGTTGATTTTGGAAGTATGAATATCAAGTTAAAAAGCTCCATATCAAATTCCATGACTAGAGGACAAGTAGAGAAGTAGTTATGATGAAAAGACCCAAGAGTGTCGAAAGCTAGAAAAGTAGGAGGTAACAACCTAGGCCTAGGTGTAGGCGTTTTCATTGTCCAAAAAAAGTGCTACAAGATAAGCCATGGATGTGGCCTATCACGTGGCTCAGTCAGGAATCATGCCTTTAGACCTGGATTTAGGTTATTTTCTCATTATTTATGGTTCCTTGACACCTATAGTAGCTACCAAGACATTAAAATGATTCCTAAGCCATCTAAACAAGAATTGGAGCAAGATTGAAGGAGAAAGTGGGATCAAAACATCAATAAATTGAAGATCAAGAGTGAATTTCATAACAACAATCATTAAGGAGTTAAGTGATTTAAGAAATAAACAATGAGCTTCTTTATCACTTCTCTTTATATGATTATTGTTATTGTTTTTATAATGCTTAGGACTTAGTTTTCTTGTAGAATTTAGATTATTATAAATCAATTGCATTATTCCTTTAATTTAATGTTTAATTTTCATATTTATCTTAGATTTATTTATAGATATTAATGACACTGCTTGTTGAATGATACGGGAATGTAAAATTTAATGCCAATGATTTGATTGTGTATGTTTAGATTGAGAAATCAAATATATGCATTAGATTGCTCCATAAATAATGTATCTTGCATAGGGACCTAGAAATAGGCTTACATGAGATGTCTGGATTAGATGTGAACTTATTCAAAACAATGGGTTCCATAGATCGCATTAATGCATTCAATTGATATCTTGAAATAAAGAAAACTTTCACTTAATTTACCAATTTGAATAGAATTACATAAATCGAGAGAGATTGTTGTCTAACTTAAGAAACCAATGGTCTAATATAATATAGAAAATCTATTAAATTAAGGTTGATTGTTGAATATGAATGCATCTTAGGGGGATTAACTGTCTAGATCCTAACTTTATTATTGCTTGTTAATTATTGTGAGTTTATCTTTGGATTTACCTTTTGTTATTTAATGTATTTTCATTAATTAATCAGTTAATCAATTATTAGGTAGGTTAGATAGTAAGGATATAAGTTCTCTAGTAATTAGAGTCCTCGTGTATTCTATATTTAAACTCACATTAGCTATGTTATATAGTGATACATTCACTTGCCTTATTGCATGTGAGGATTGTTAATTTGTGATTCTTCGAAATTTTATTTAAAACTTAGGCATGTTCATAACATGCTATTAAGTTTTTAGTACTGTTATTGGGGACTGTTTTAATTTAGTAGGAAATTTTGAACTTTGCTAAACTAATCATTTTTCCTTTCTTTATTTTGTTTTTCTTTTACGCTTAATTATAAAAAATTATTTTATTAATCCTATATAGGGAGTTTTTGAGATACGGGTAGTCAATATAATGGTTTGGGAAAATACTCAATGGTGAGACTACCAGGGACAAGATGAAAAAGTCTACAACAATAATGGAGTAACTCTTACAATTCACCATGACCTGATTCAACATGCTTTAAGCAACCTACAATGGACTATTATCAAAAGTAGGATGATTAATCGAGGTTGAGAGGGTTATTAATGAAAGCCATATCTACATTAGAAGCTCGATTTGAAGGTGTAGAGACCTTCATCCATAAGTTGGTAACACAAGTTTAGTATGTTGTTTAATAAGAATAAGAATCAAGATTGAGAGGGCTATTAATCAAGGTTATATCTACAATAAAAGCTTGACTCAAAGGTATAGAGACTTCATTACATAACTTAGCAAGACAAGTAGAATAACTAGCTGAACTAATTGCAAAGTGAGTGTTGCGGTCTAAACAAATTATAATTTTAATCAATTTAATCCAAGACCAACCAAAGGCAAGTGCACCTTGTCAGCAAATAGTATAAAATAAAGTAAACCCCAAGTATCGTTCTCCTTATGAATCTGAGCGTAATATTAGATTAATTAATGTAAGATTATTTAGAAAATTCCAAACTGATTGATTAAGATAAACAAATGAGAAATAAACAAAAACTAAAAAAAATAAGGTTCAATCTAAACATAAGTTAAAGGAAATGAGTAAAACAAATGATAATTTAGCTAGGGTTTTGGATCTAATGGATTAAGCAAACAACAACACAACGTTGGATAGATTTAAGGCCTATGTCACTAAGGAAAGACACAACCAATGGTCATGGAAACATATTTTCTCTTCGACACTCAATCCATCTATTTTGGTCCAATAAACAGACTGGAATAGAAGACTTTAATCTCAAGATGCATAAAATTAAGTTCGTTAATCATAGGAACCCTCACAAAAGACTGTAAGGCCAGCTCAGCACTTAAATTCAACTATGTTACCTAATTAATCTTCCAATAATCAGCAGCCCATGATTAGGGTCTTTTTATCATCTAAAAATCTTACTAAGATAGCCAATCAAAGCAGGATTATATATTAAGTACTTTAACTAGGTAAAATTCCTCCAACAAACACAAACCAATTCAAATCCTAACCTTAATTAGGTATTTAAGCACGCATAATTATCAATAGAAATAAGAATAAACCAAATAAACATATATTTATTAATAAAATCAAGAGTTAATACAGAATAGATAAAAAAAGGAAAAGAATACAACCAATAAATGGTTAAAATCAGTTGAACTCCTATCTTTAAATCCACATGCAAGCTTTTAGAAACTCCAATCCACTAGTAAATGCTAGATGAAACCAAAAGAAAATAAAAAATATACAATAACTAACTAAAAAGGAAGAAAATCGCCTAAGGAGGATGCTTCTCAACTTCTGTCGAACTCTCCCTCGCAACTCCTCTTCTTTACTAAATCTCTGAATCTCTGCGTTGCTTTTGGATTTTATACTCCTATAGACAATGCTTAGGGCTTATCAAATGAAGCTGCGTCGTTTCATTAATGTTTTGCGCATGATTTAAATGAAACATAGTGTAAAAGAGCTTATATGGCAAGTTAAAGACCCTATACTCGGTCAACTGACCTTCACCATTTGATCTACTTACCTTCCCTGTTTCTTCATTTAGTCAATTGATCCTTACCATTCGATCAACTGATTTTGTTACTTCATTCAGTCGAGTGATCCTTGCCATTCGGTCGACCTACCTCACTTGTTTCTTCATTCAGTTGATTATTCCTCGTCATTCGATGGACCAATCTCTTCTTGTTTGGCCGTCATATATGAGCTTTAAGCACTAGATGTCTATTTCCTCTTTATACTCCAAAACAAGCTCCAATTGACTCCAAATCTTTACAACATGCTCCTAAACTAATATACACCTGAAATTAACAATAATAGCTCTATATTGGTGTAATTAAACTACCAAATAGGTAAAAAAAATGAAATATGCATCATAAAATAATGTAAAATGCCTATTAAAAAAATCCCCACACTTAAATTGTTGCTTGTCCTCAAGCAACTCACTTAGGCACTCTAATGAAAACCTTCTAAGGATGGCTAAAGGTTAACCAAGCAACTCAAAATGATTTATGGAATCAAATAGAATCAATATCATCAAATTAAAGGTTGATAATAGCTTAACTCATATGGTCATTATACATAGAAAATTCAACTCCTCAACCATAATACTAAATTTCAAAAAATTCAATGAGATCATTATGCAAACCTGCCATAGATAAAGCATTATGTTTAAGTCATTATGTCACTCATTCAACCGTGAAACATCCTTCAAAAGTACGGTGCAATGAATCATTCCCATCGAATTACAATTCTACTTGGTTAACATCATGCCTTCTTCAAACATCAACCTAAATCACAACAATTTGCCTAATATATAAAATGAATATAAAAAAGCATACACGTAGTTAAACACTAATGAGTAAAGGCTTAGTTGGGAGGATACTTGGTCTTGTAGACACGAAAGTGAACACCTTGTCATGAACACCCCCAATTACTTAACAAAGCTACCTTTCAATAATTTGTTATCACACCACTCATGGACTTCGACCCAGTGAGGTATAAAGCTAGCGAAGTGAAAACTTGCTCAACTAACTCTCTATTTTTTTCTTTCTTTTGTTTCATTTTTTAATTATTATTTTTCTTTTCTTTTCTTTTCTTTTTCTTTTTCTCTTTGATTTTCTCTTTATTTTTCCTTGCGAAACAAAATGCATTCTATACATAAAATAATATAATGATCATTAAGCATCCCTTTTCCAAAGTCATGATATAAACCAAATGTCATCAATCCTCAGTATTCACAATTCGTTGCATAGACTTCCAAATTCACTCATATAATCAAACTCATCATGCATATGTATTAAGTATTATTCCAAATTGACATGTAAATATATTGGACTTTCTATATCAATTTAAGATTATGCAAAAGGAATCAATTCCACCATATATCTACAACCATAATTTAGAAAAGTCATGATAAAAAAAGAATTAGTCCATACTACTAGATGTGAGGAAATCTAAGCTAGAAATGGAGGAAGGAAGCCGAAAAAACTGCAGAAAATAGGAGAAACAAGAAGAAAACAGCCAAACTTTGAAGATTTTGGGAAGAGATCATTAAAAACTAACTAGATGTGAGGAGATCTAAGCTAGAAATGGAGGAAAAAGGGTTGGCGGTAGAGGAATTGGAGAGAGGGAGGCAGGAGAGAAAAAAAAGAAAAAGAGAAGAGGAGAGAAGATAGGGGTTTTTAATGTTTTATACTGTCGTGTCGATCACTATATCACGATTGGGACCAAACTCCTCTGTCACCTTGGTGACCAATCATGATCGTGACAAGGGAAACACCCAAATCACTTCTAAAAAGCAAAAATCAAGTATCCAAATACGTCAATCTCAATTCAAAATTTTAAACACGGCTTTAAACAGTAAAATATACCTAAAAACATTAACCAACATCAAGAAATCAAGCGAAGAACCAAAAGAAAAGAGAAGATTAATGCAAGTAACATCTTAAAAGCTAAGAACTAACACTGGAACTACTAAAAAACAACACAAAACATGCTTTCATTTAAGGTCATAAGCTTGACCATACTCTAATGCAATTAAGTTAGGCTCAAATAAATGTAAGAAACTACTTCCCTCTCTCGTGAAAGAGCTCCTCCAAAATAGATCTTGCACCTTTTGCCATTGAATTTGAATGTTTCACCTTTGGTGTTCTCTAATTCCAATGCACCATGACTAATCACTTGAATGACCTTAAAAGGTCCACTCCACCTTGACTTGAGCTTTCTAGGAAACAATCTAAGTCTTGAATTAAATAACAAGACCAAGTCTACACTTTTTTTTCTTGATGCCACCTTTTTACCCTTTTCTTGTACAATTTAGAATTTTCATAAGCCTCAAACCTGAACTCTTCCAATTCATCAAGTTGTAACAACCTTTTTTCTCCCGCAAGCCTCCAATCCATGCTCAACTTCCGAATTGCCCAATAGGCTTTATGCTCTAACTCCAAAGGCAAGTGCCAAGCCTTGCCATACAAAAGTATTTAAGGTGTAGTACCTATAGGTGTCTTGAAAGCTGTTCTATATGCCTAAAGTTATCATCTAACTTTAAAGCCCAATATTTTGTTGAGGTTCTCACCACCTTTTCCAAAATCTTCTTTAATTATCGATTCACTACTTCTGTTTGGCCACTTGTTTGTGGATGATAGGGGCTCGCCACTCGGTGACGCACATTGTATCTTTTTAATAGAGTTTCAAAAGGTTTGTTGCAAAAATGACTCCCTCCATCACTGATGATCACTCTAGGTACTCCAAATCTTGTGAAGAGCTTCTTGATGAATTTTTGCACCACTTTTCCATCATTAGTTGGAGTGGCTATGGCTTCAACCTACATCGAAACGTAATCAACTCCTACCGATATATATAAATTACCTAAAGAAGATGGAAAGGGTCCCATGAAGTCCAAACCCCACGCATCAAATACCTCCACCTCTAAGATGTTGGAAAGTGGTATCTCATCCTTTTTCGATATATTCCTCACTCTTTGGCACCTATCATACTTTAGCATAAAGTCTCGAGCATCCTTGAACAAGGTTAGCCAATAGAATCCATACTCTAAAATGCATGCAGCTGTCTTATTCACTCCATAATGTCTTGCATATATTGAACTATGACAATGAATCAAAATTTTAGGCATTTCATCATTAGGGACACACCTGTGAATCAAATTGTCACCACAAATTTTTTACAACACAAGTTCATCCCAAATATATCGAGAGAACTGGGATAAGAAACGCTTCCTTTACTAATAAGAGAGATCAGAGGGAAGAATACCACTTGAGAGATAATTGGCAATGTTGGCAAACCAAGGGAGAAAGGGATTCTCTAAGATCATTAGTGCCTCATCAGAAAACGCTCATCAATTATCTCTTCTTCTTCTTGGTGCCCCACTTCAAGCCTCGAGAGTTAGCCTGCTATAACATTTTTTGCTTCCTTTTTATCTTTGATCTTGAGGTTGAACTCTTGGAGTATAAGTACCCAATAGATGAGCCTAGCTTTAGCATTCTTCTTAGCAAAGAGATATCACAACGATGCATGACCTGTAAAAACAATAACATGTGAGCCTATAAGATAAGAACGGAATTTCTCACATGCAAATGCCACGTTAAGCAACTCCTTTTTTGTTGTGGTGTAATTCAGTTGTGCTCCCATCAAGGTCTTATTTGCAAAGAAGATGGCGGGGAGCCTCTTGTCCTTTCACCGTCCAAGCACACAATCGATAGCATAATCTCTTACATCAAACATAATCTCGAAGGGAAGCGACTAATTTGGGGATGTCAAAATGGGTGCTATTGTGAGTGCCTTCTTCAACCTGTTAAAAGAGTTTAAACAATCCTCGTCAAACACAAAGGAGGTAGAATCTTTTCAATCACTTCTATCTTAGCTCTATCTAACTCCATACCCTTGTATGAGATCTTGTGGCCCAATACGATGCTCTCTTAGACCATGAAGTGACACTTCTCCTAATTCAAGACTAGATGACATTCTTCACATGTTTGAAGCATTATGTCTAAATTAAGCAAACAATGATCAAAAGAGTCTCCAAAGACGGAGAAGTCATCCATAAATACCTCTATGAAGTTCTTATTCATGTACGAAAAGACAACCATCATACACCTTTAGAATGTGGCAGGCACATTAATAGGCCAAAAGGCATTCATCTGTAAGTAAAGGTCCTATAAGGACACGTGTATATGGTCTTCTCTTGATCTTGTGGGTAAAGAAGCACTTGATTGTATCTTGAATATCCATCAATAAAACAATGAAAAGCATAGCTAGCTACCCTCTTAATTATTTGATCCACAAAAGGTAAGGAAAATGGTCTTTCTTAGTGGCCAGGTTGAGTTTCCTATAGTCAATGCACACTCTCCATCCTATGATTGTCCTCGTTGAAATCTTCTCACTTTTTTTTATTTTCCATCACTATCATGTGACCCTTCTTAATAACACATTGCAACGGACTCACCCACTCACTCTTCGAAATGGGGTAAATGGTCACTGCATCTAACGGCTTCGTTACTTCCTTCTTTACAAGCTGTTGCATGTTTGGGTTTAATCTCCTTTGTCTCTCCCTCATTGTCTTGCAACCTTCCTCAAGGTTAATCTGATGCATCACTACATTGGGGCTAATTCCCCTAATATCGAAAATTTGCCACCCCATGGCTCTCATCCTCTTCTTAATGGTTTCTACCACTTTCTCTTCTTTTTCACAATCCAACTGGATGGAGATAACAATGGGAAAAGTATGGTTCTTACCTAGAAAAGTGTATCACAAGTGGGTAGGTAAGGGTTTAAGCTCTAAAGTGGGGGGCTTAACAACGTAAGGTGGTATGGGTGCATCTATTCTGTCTAATATCTCTATCTTAATTTCCTCACATCTTTCCTTTTCACTCGCACTCCAATCTTTATTTGTTTCAACAACTTCATAAACTTCCTTTTCAACCTCTTTCACACATTCATCCATAATATCAATCTTCATGCATACATTACCATCCATTGACTTCTTCAAGGATTTAGACATATTAAAATCAAGTATTTTTTCTCCAACTCTCAAAATAAGGTTCCCTTCATGTACATCCATTAATGCCTTACCAGTATTCATAAAGGGCCTACCCAAAATCAAGGGACAATTTTTATCTTCCTCAAAATCTAACATAACAAAGTCAATAGGAATCATAAATTTATCTGATTTTACCAACATATCTTCCATAACTCCAAACATCCTCTTGATGGATTGATTTAAAAGTTGAATGAGCATGGATGTTGGCTTGACTTATTCTAGTCCCAAATTTCTGAAATTAGACAAATGCATCAAGTTAATACTTGTACCTAAATCACATAAACATTTAGAGAATTCAAAATCACCATCAACACATTGAATAGTAAAACTCCCTAGAACTTTTAGTTTTGAAGGCATGTTGCTTGAGATGATAAAAATCACCATTTTGTTGTCCTCCCAAGTGCATTTGTGTGTCAATATTTCCTTAAGAAACTTTGCATACTTGGGCATGCATTCCAATGCCTCTACCAAAAACAAATTGATCTAGAGCTTCTTCAATTTCTCCAGAAACTAATAGAACTGAGCAACTACTTGGTGTTTCCTCACCCTTTGCGGATATGGAATATTGGGCTTATAGGGTGGCAGTGATACATATGGCCATTCTTCTTCCTATTCTTTTACCTTCTCTTCCTCTATTTCCTTGTCTTTTGTTAGGGGTCAAATTGATATAGTTTTAATGGTTAATTTTTGGAATTATGACCCAGATC
>JAOXYD010079679.1:0-12360 GCA_028565735.1 Pinacopodium congolense
CCATAGGTAACAATAGGCTAATTGAATTTGTCAGTGAACTTAATCAACTTAGCTTAGAATTCTAATTCTCTAAGTTAAACAATCCGACCTTGTAAGATTGTGCTTTAGGCTAGTCGTTCTCTAGTTGTTAATGCTATCGCGTCGTTAAATCTAGAGAGCTTATTATAGGTTGCCTCGTGATTAGGGATAGGTTTTCTATCGTATATCACCTATCTAAAAATGGCGGAACTAAGGGTTTGAGAGCTTGTTTGAACCTATAGGCTAGCATCTTATACCAATCATAAATTATCTATTTCGAGGATCGATTATAAGTCTATAATTTCTGATATATCTTCCACCCAGTTTTCCTATTTCTTGTTTGTTTCTTGTCTGTTTGTCTTTGTTTCGTCAGTTATCTTTAGTATTTAGTTTTGATGTTTTTGCTTCTAAGGGTTTTGTTTTCTTTTTAGCAACATTAGAGATAGCAATTCACTCTAGCTTTTTGTGGGATCGACCCTGACTTGCCCTAGCTACTTAGTTAGGTAGGTTAGTTAATTTTATTATTTGGTAGCTTACAACGAGCTCACCAGATTTTGAAATAAATCTTTAATTTGATGAGTTCCACCTACCCAAATCCATCTTCTAATAACTTCTCCATTACTATTCTTCTCACTGATAGTGTAATATTTAAGCAATGACAGCATATTCCAATGACTGAAGTAATATTTTAGTGATCCCTTATAAAATATTTGTGTGATTGATTCAGTCTATTTTATTAAATTATTTTTGTACTATGCCATCAAATAACCATTCCACCATCAAGTTCGAGGAAGCTCATTATAAATAACGTGTAGTAACACGAAGCTTATATCTACAATGATATTGTAATAGAGCGCACATTGACACCCACAATTAATGTGGAGTTTGACATCTTTGGTGCATTTTAAACTTTAGGATGCCAATCAATGTTACATTTGGATGGGTTATACTATCTAAATAAAATTCATGAGTTGTATACTAATATAAAGAAAGAGATAAAGGAAAATATCATTGAGATTAGGTCCTTCGTTAGAGGTAAATCTATTATCATCACTTTTGTCTACTATGTTAGCAGTACCTGATAAGGGCATGGTATATAAGTCGTAACTCTAAATTTTTTAGAATGATTCAGTCACATTAAAAACTAAATCTTTAATCGACACTACTAGAGTTGCTCTAAAGATGGACCTAGTCACTAATCGTTGTCTGTATCCAACATTCTAGTTAGGTGCTTGCAAAAGGATTATATTTACCTTACTTAGTGGTAATGTATTGCTAAGAGTTAGTGGGATATATGAGGTAAGATTTCAAAGTACCAACATTTTGTATCTAATGATTTATGGTCTAGGTATTGTTAGGTTTTCCATTAATGGGGTTTATTATCCTACTTATGAGGAATGTGGTGCGAATACACCATAAGGATAAGAATTTCTACTTCTCATTATTACTTACCAAGATTTTCATGAACCTCAAATTTAAATTTGAGGTTAAGGTCCCTGTTCACCCTCCTGGCACTTTAGTTATATCCTTTTCAACCTTGAAGTTATACAAGTATGGTCAATATCATAGATAGTGACACAATTTACATATAGACCTATTGAGGGGTCATAAGCAGTTAGATGATCTTATAGCTCCCCATCTTAATCCTATTGAGGATATTTACATAGACCTAATGATAATCACACTGATCCTTCACATAATGCTTCGCATCTATCACCCAAGGCTAGTCACTCTACTTCTACATCCTTTGAGATCTCTATAGGCACCATTCATAGGTTACTTCTTCATATCAATAGTAAGATTTATCACTTGAGTAGAAAATCTATCATATTTGGAGGCATCTACAATCTAGGGATTCAGGGTCTAATAATTGATGATATAATATTACACATTTTTATTTTATTAAACTATCTGTTATCTTTTGTCTTTTATTATTGTCATTCAATTATTATTATCTTTTATTTTACATTTTATTTTTGTTTTTCTATCACTATACTACTCTTAATTAGAATGTATCAACTTAATGACATCAAGGGACTTTTTCTATTCTATTATCTCTCTTATGTGTTTATTTTTTTATTTTAAAATTAAAGACAATTTTTAGCTTAACTATGGGGGGAGGAGACTTTTACTAAATTTGACTCTATACTTGAGTTATCGTGAGTTTGATTGTGACTTATTTGGATATCTTAATTTGGAATTTTTCTTTTAGTTGATTAAATATCAATCATAGTTCTTTGATTCAATCAATGTAGTTAGTATAGTTAGTATCGATTGATTCATGAGTGGTTATAAGTTTTTAAAACTTTGGATATAAACTATGTACTTATACATCATTATTGAATTGTTAGCAAAGCTTTATGTGAATTTGAATAAGGTGTTTAATTTTGGTAAAAAAATTTTAATCTTAAGTTTTTGAGCATTTAAAGGTACTTCAATTGATTTGAGCTTGAAAGAAAAAAAAGAATATGCATGAAAAAGGTAAATTGAAACATAAAATGCACTTGCTAGGATAAAATGGAGCGTAAAAAGAACTTGTCTGAGTTATTTGTCAAGCAATAGTTAGATTAAGACATGATGGAGTGTAAAATCCACATTCCATTGAATTATCATAACAAAAGTTTGCATGACTATCTATATGCATTTCTTAAGATTAATTATTATATTTGAGAATTGGCTTTTATTACATTTTTTACCATAGTTATTAATTCACAATTAAGAGTATATTAGGAGTACTAGCTATCCTAATTACATTAGTTTAAATTGAGGTATTTAATTGATATGCTTAGTTACCACTAGAAAATTTTGAATAAATATCTAAATAGTTACTTGAAGACAAGTAATAATCTAATTGTGGAGGAATTAATAGAAGTATTATATATATATATATATAGACCATAATTTGATAATTTTTTTATCGTTACTTATCTATGAATTTGATCTTTTCATGAGAATTTTTGGTTAATTTTCAAATTCATACTCAATTGACAAGTTAGTGCTAATACATTTGGATGAGTTTGGCAGAAGAAAAATGGTGACTAATAATGGCAACAATTTGATACTATAGAGTACCATTATAGTTATGAAGGAAGCCAAAGAACCAACGTCACTTAGAAATGATGTCGTTGTGAATTTTGTGAACTACCTTTGATCCCCAAATCAAAGACAAAGCACCAACAGTGACTTATAATGGCACTATTATTCTCTAATCCTAAGGGATATTGTAATCCCAAAAGATATGACTCAACAGTAATTTTAAAAGGCAAATCAGATTTTTCTAACCCCTATTAAGGGTTATAACTTATCCATCTTAATTAGAGAAGAAGTGACTAGTTAGTAGTTTTTGAATAGTTTTTCTCTCAAATTTTCAATAAAGATATAAAGTAGTTGGTATGTCTATTGCGGACCACCAAATAATAAAATATATAACTAACCTAACTAACTATGTAGTAGGGCAAGTCATACTCGATCTTACAAATAATCAGTTGTATTTTACAGCTATTTTTAATGTTATTCAAAGGAAAAAGGAAAGAAAAACAACTCCTAAAGTGATAAATTTTAAATAAACACAAAGACAATTAATAAAACTAAAGCAAGCAAACAAGAAACGAATAATAAATACAAAAAGATGGATAGGAGATAATTTTTGGATTCATAAATTATAATCAATCTTCAAAATCCTAAAGATTGTGCTATGCTAAGATGATAACCTATAGACACAAATAAGCTCTTACGTCCTAAGTTCTTCCATTTTTAGACAAATCCTATACAGTAGAAAATGTATCCTTATCCACGTGACAACTTATAACAAACTCTCTAAATTTAATAGCACAGTAGCATTAACACACTAGGGAATATCTAACCTAAGTTACAATTGAACAAGCTCAGATTGTATAACTTAGAGAATTGGAATCCTAAATAATTGATTAAGTTTACTTACAAAACCAATTATCCTATTGCCACTTATAATGTTTACTACTAATAATTAAGGAACAAAAGTTAAAATCTAGCATTTAAACTAGAAATTACACTTATGATGGCTAATCGTATATATAAATTCCTAATTCATCACATTGATTTTGAATTCCAACTCAATCTTAGCATAAATCACAATTCTCATTCAAAACTCAATCCAATTCTCACAATTATCATCCATAAACCCATTAAATACCTTCAAATCCACTTAAAACTAAGCTAACCTAATTAAAAGAATAAGAAAATAATCTAAAATTAAGGAAAATAGAAAATGAAATGCAAAAAACATAAAGAAACTAACAAAAACAATGTTGAAAAATAAAGAAACCACACTATATTAATAAAACTCAAGATTCAACACATATTTAATATAACCCAAAACAAAATGCAACTGAAATATAAAATGAAATTAATAAAATAGTAGTTTAAACACACAAAAAACTAAAGTTCAATACTAAGCTACTTAATCTAACGTTTAAAAATGAAAAGAGATTAAAAGAATAAACAAAACAACCCTAAAACCTAAAAAAAGAAGAAAATGGGCTGCCCCAAGTCGAAAAGCCAAAAGATGATGAAAATCTACCTTTCCCATACTTAAATATGTCTCATCTGGGGTTTAAGGTGTTTTAAAGGTGAATGGACAAGTTTGCCCTAAAATTTGGCATAAGATAGCATTTTTGGGAACATAAATATAGTTGTTGGGAACTTAAACGATGCCACTTTCCTGGGACCATTTAAGTCCCTAAATGTGACAACTTTAGCCCCTCTTTGTGTTTTCTGCTCTAACTACTCCTACGTACGTTCAATTGCAATGAAATTTGGTGCATGATGTTCTTACACCTTATAAATTCTAAAAAAAAAATCTTAACTCTAAAAGTGCACCTAATGTATCACCAAAGTCACCTACACTAAAACTAGGGTTGTTTAAGCTTCTCTTGCTCTTCTTACTCTAATTATTCTCCAAATTTGACCCTTTAATTAATATTTGTGTCCAATGATCAATTCTTCATTTAAATTCCAAGGAACACAAATTATGCATTTCAACATCAAAATAGGGATGAAATGACATTGAAACACATATAGAAATACTATAAAAATACATACCTATCAGTACTTCCAATGGTAGATTTGAGGAGATTAAAGAATATATTTACAATTGGAATAAAAATATTTAGTTGTATCTTTTACTTTTTTAACTTCTTGTGTTTAATAATGTATATTTATAGATAAATTGTAAAAAGCTAATGCTACTATAGTAAAGGGATTAACTTTGGTTTTATTTGTTTCTTTCTATCTTAAAGATCTTTGTGTAATCTAATGCTTGATTATCTATTGATTCGACCTAGTTAATCTGGAACCGATCGATTTATCAATTCGGTTTCTTTTAAAAACCCTTAAACTTAAAAATCATAAGGTTAAGTATCGGACTGGTTGGTTTGACCCTGTTTGATCCGGTTTAACCTACCAGTTTGACCATTTTCCACCTAACCCAACCCAACTCACCCCTCTTCACTTCTTTTTTATTTTTTATTCCAACCTCACTCCTCCAACTTTTTTTTAATTTTTTATTATTTTTATTATCTATTAAATCTATTGTTTTTGTTTTTATTTAATTCTTATATCACATTATTTATTTATTTTATAATTTTTTGTTATATTTTTTATTTAAAATAATAGACATTAAAATGAAAATTTTTAATATAATATATTTTTTATATTATAATTTAGTAAAATATTAACAAAAAATAGATTAATAATTTATACATCTTATATTTTATGCCGGTTCAATCCCGATTTTATAACGGTTTTATACTGGATGAACCTTTAAACTTTTAACCCCTTCCCTAAACTTTTAACCCCTTCCCTTACCGATTTGATGTCTAATTCGGTTTGTACAACATTGCCTAATATTTGGATTGTCATAATATGTTGGTAAATATGAATTTTGATTTATGATTATAAATTATTTAATTGGATAATTAAAGATAAATTAAAAAAGTCTTAATTTATCTAATTATAATTGTGAATTAGAATTAGAATTTATAATTATTATCAATATATTAGAAATCTAATAGAGCGGACATAAAGATCAACTTAGGAGAGAAAAATTAATTAAGTTGGACTTAATTTTGAAGTTTTAAAAACTTCAAGAATTAAATATATGATATTTGATTTTATTAAGATTAAATTATAATCATAATTAAAGTGATACTTTAATGGTAATTATATTTAATTTTAATATTAAGAAAAATCTTTTTTTCTCTTATACAAAGAATGAAAGCAATACCAAAGTTAAGCATTTTTCGCTTTCTTCTCTCAATTATTTAATTTCTTCAAAGTTAATTTGTGAATGCTATTAAAAATAGGACAATGATGTGATTAAATGATTCATCCTTTGCCTAGGAATTTAAGAAGAGACACAGATATAAATCAAACTTCGTAATAAGATACAAATTTACAATCATATTTTGATTTATTGTTATTATAAAATATATGATCTTAGCTTATAGAGATCGGAAAAAAAATTTGTTGCTCCTTTGCTTAGCATGTGATCACATCTTGATTCTTAATAGTATTATTATAATTTGATGTTGAAAATTTTAGAATTAAAAACCCTGGAAGATATAATATGAAACATCCATATTACTACCCCTTTAGAACCTAAATATGAAAACCAAAAAATTAAGGAGTCCCTGAATAGACAAGGTTCCTTAATAATTTAAAAAAGTTAAGGGAAAAATCATAAATATATAAAAATAAAAATGTAAATATACAAATGTAATATTTATACTTTTTTTAATAATTTTGAAATTAATAAAAATAGGAAAAAATAATAATTTCAAATTAAAAAAAATGAGTCCCACGTAGCATCTGCGCGGGGCTACAAGAGTCTATCCGTAAAATACCTCTTATTGTATATTCCAAAGAATTGTTCCTGGAAATATGTTTTGCCTACTACTTTCCTTTGTGCTTTCTTAAACTTCTCAACCTTAGCAATAATTTTGAATTATACTGGCTTCTAGAAATTTTTTCTTGAAAGATCGATACAAGGCTTGCCCCTAGCTTTTATCTTGAGTTTTCTGGAAAAATTGTTGAATGCCTTCTAGAGAACTCTAGGTATAATCAAAAGAGTGTCTGCTAGTTTTGATATAAGTTGACTAGATGAGTTAAATTGATCGACCGAACTCTAGGTAGAGGACTATCAGTCGACTGAATGTAGGATAGTTGACCGGATTGAAGATAAAGGTCTATCGGTTGACCAAATGTTGCTAAAATTGCAAATAAAGACAAGATTTACAAGATTACATTGGTTAAATCATTTATTTGTTTTCTTCCTGTTGGACAAAGGATATTAAGACCATTGTACATTGAATATTTTGAGTAGTATAAATAAGACTTTTTGTAATGTGAAAAAGAAAGGGAAGAGAAGGATTTAAGGGTGCAAGTCTTTTATCACTATATACAAGTGTTCTATATGAGTCCTCTTTCTTTAAGTTGATTTTTTGTCCTAATGTTCTTTTTGTGAGGTTTTAATTCATTATGGTGTACATTCATTCTTCAAGTCTCTTTATTACATTGAGTAAAGTAATTTTCTGTTGTTCTTGTGAGTTTTTGAGAGGTTATTCTTGAGCTTAAAAAAAGAAGTGAGTGAAAGGTTCTCCTTTAACCTGTGAAAAAGGATTGTAATTGAATGGTATTTCCTTGTTACAATTGCAATAAGAACTTAATCTCAATAATGGTATTGGGGACTAGACTAGGAGCAAGTGGATAGCTCTGGACCAGAATAAATCCGATGTCTCTTTTATCTCTCTTACTCCTTATTATTCTGCACTTATAACATTTGCTTGATTTTGTGAATTTATATTACTTATTTAAGCGTCTACATGTATTATTGTGTTTGATTTATAAAATAATTTTAAATACTAATTCCCCCCTTACTGCCATATCAAATCTAACATAGGTACCCACATTAACTTGGGACCTTAGGGGTTAACCGTAACACCTTTCTCAACCCACATTTTTAGGGGTTTATTAAACATTTCTTGTTTAATAAAACAAAAAAATTTTAAATGTCCAACTTTACCGAAAAATTACACACATATGGAGTATCATGCATATGATCTTGATGCCTAAATGCATTTCTCATATCAAAATGATTTCTCCTAGGATGATACTTATGCATATGAGAGTTATGAGAATATATCATTTCATTATGCTTATGAAACATGCCACTTGTCATATTATGATACCTAAATGCATTTCTAGATTTTATATCTCTAAATGTTCTTCTATCAATATTATGCCTAGAATATGAATGGACCATGTTCCTTGGCCTAGAATGAGTATAAAACACATTTCTATATGTATGAGAATACATTTAGGGTGCTTGTTTTTTAATTAGCCTAAATTGTCTAAAATGAGGCCTAACATTATACATATTCTTTCCATGGTGATATAGCTTTCTAGGATGTGATTTATAAATACGTCTACCCTTAAAAATATTTTTGCAAAGAGTATGTGAATGTAGAGACATAAGATGACTATCATGATTCTTAAATGTATGCATGTTCTTTCTTTGATGAAATTTCTTCATAGGATGTGAATATGATCCATTCTTAAAATTATTCACATGCACATTAGAAACATGAGAATATTTAGGACCTCTTTACCTAACATGGGTCCAAACTGCATCATTATGAGATGATTGTGCATTTCTAAATAAATTATGCCTATTTTTTATTTTCATGCATATCCTTCCTAACTTTTGATCTAGATGCATATATGATTGTGTGATTGTTCTTCTTAGAATGCAATTATGATAAAGATGCAACATCCTTAAAAGATAACCTAGTATGTGCTTTAGATGATGATGCACCATTATAAAATGAGGGCTTAGGAAAATTTTCATCTTCTAAATTTTTACCCTTGAAAAAAATGGTTTTAGCATCCTTAGAAACATTTTTATCAATAAAGCCTAAACCATGGCTATCATTGGAACTCTTTTGACCTCCTAACATGCAATCTAATTTCTCTTTGCCCTTTATGAATTTAGTTAATGATTCTTTAACGGCTTTTGCTACCTTTTTCAAGGATTTATTTTCATACGACAAATTATGCTCATTTTCATGCATGTTAATATCCACACTCTTAGAATCTAGCATGGCATTTAACTTATGCTTTAATCTATCAATTTCTATCATACACGCATTCTTGGATTCTAATTCATCATGCATTTCAATTTTCATTTTTTTATTCTCATGTAAACATGCATCTAATTCCTTTCTTAAACCATCATTCACATTCACTAATCTATCATTTTGAAAAACACATTCATTTGAAACAACATTCAGACTCTTAAATTCTACAAAATGCAAATTATTCTTTAATTTCACATTTTCTATCCTATGCTTATTCAACAACTTCTTGCATTTCTTATACTTAGAAGAAAGCTTCTTCCTTTTCACTTTCAGAGCTTTCACATCCTTAACTAATTCATCAAATGAGATTTCATCATATTTAACATTATTTTCATTCTCATCAGAACAATTAAAGACGATGAAGCTTCTTCCACAAATGCTATCAGGCATTAATTTTATGCTTTTTCTTCTTCCTTAGCTTCCTTTACTTCCTTTATCTCTTCATCTTTAACTTCTTCTTCATCTCCACCTACAAAACTTTTCTCTAATCTACACCAAGGGTCATTAGCCAAAGTACATATAGCAATTTTATCAAATATGCTCCTGTCTAATGCATCATGTTGGATATGCATAGCCTTTTCACTTAAAGAAGCAACTTTATCATCATTTGAAAAATTATAAGGGCCATTTGATTATAAGTAAAAATATTGGCCCATAAGAAAGAATTTCATTCTAATTTTCCATTCAAGAAAATTATTTCCATAAAAAATTGGTAGCCTATGAATATCCAAACCCTCTTTACTAAAACAAAGTGTCATTTCTAATCTTTACTCACAATTTCGTTAGAAATTATGCAAATGTGAGACCAAAGCTCTTATACCACTTGTAAGCCCTATGGCACCCAAGAGGGGGTGAATCGAGTGTTTAAAAAATTTCTTTACAAATTAAAATACTTTAAACACCTTAGGCCAATTTCAACTAAATGAATTATTTAACCAAAATTCAACCTAAATAATATACCAAAATTTATGCCAATATTAAACAAATTCAATCAATCATAAAGCAAACAACAATGCACAAGTATAAAGAGATAGGGAAGAGATAAACATCAAGATTTATAGAGGTTCATCTACCCTAAAGATAGACTACGCTATCTCTCTAACTACTTGTTGGAAATTCACTAACAAACTAATTTTACTTTAAGTGGGTGAAGAGTAACCCTTACAACAATCTTAATTATAAGGCCAAGAGAAACCTTCCCAATATTCTTGATTATAAGGCCAAGAGGAAGCTTCAAAATAATCTTGATTATGAAACCAAGAGAAATCTTAACAACAATCATGATTCTAAGGCCAAGAGGAATCTTTATAATCTTACGTTGGGGTGAAAAGTAACCTAACGCAATTTATATCTTTGCATATACATTCATATAATTTCATTCATATTTTGTGCTAAACAATTCTTAAATTGTGTTATATTTTTTTTTAATGAACATGTTACTCCCATTTTGATAAATTTGCTCTTTAAAACTGTTTTTTACAAGACAAATGGTGTAAAAGAGTAAAGCTTGCTCTTGTAAAATAACAATGACATTTTGAAGCTTTACATACATCATTAAGGTAGCTCATTAACGCCTTTATTTCTTCTTAAAAATGCAGCACTTGGAGCCTTATTGAGTCATGAAAAGGTAGCTTAAATGAGTTTAACGAAGCCCAAAATGACATGGATCGAAGTGCTTAAAGGCTGTCCAAAAATGACATCAATTTGAGTAATATTTAGGAGCAAAAAAAATTCACTTAAAGATATCCAAACCAAACCATAGCCATTTGGAGGACCAAAATGTAGCAATAAAAACATGTCCAAAGGATGTCCAAAATAGTATCCCATTGGTTTTACAAGCAAGGAAAAAATCAGCAGTCCAATTGGAGCTACAAGGTTGTCCAAAAATGTAGCTCATATTTGGTTAAAGGCTATTGAAATTGACAGCCTATTGGAGCACTTTAAGAAGCATAAAATTACACCAAAATTGGCCTCATATCCATCTAAAATGCAGTAACTTTGACCTATCTTTGTAGTCCAAAACACAGCTCCTCAATGGTGATAAAATGTCAGCAACTTGTGAGCATCATCTTTCTTTAAACAACAAAACTTAAGGAGCTTAAGCTCCCTCCATTAGGCAGCAATTTTAGCGTTTTATAGAGGCAAGGAAAAGCTAAATGAAGGAAGTGGACAGCTGACCAAAAAGGAGAAAACGTGCCACATTAAAACCAAGAGGAAAAGAGCAAAACAAATGGGAATAAAAGAGAGGAATGGTCGACAATTGCTACTAGGTGGAGACAAACGAGGACAACTGCATGTGTTTTTTACAAAAGAGGAATGGAGCTTTGCAAAAGGGTGGACATTAGGAGCATGGCTGGTGGGGGAATTCTTTCTTGATAGGTGATGCATAAAGCTTTATCATTAGGGAGAGGGTTGTAGAAAAAAAAATGTGAGGGAGAGTTGTCCTTATTTTGCTTGCATGAATGTCATTTGGAGAGCTGTAAAGAAAGTGGTCTTCTTTGTCTTTGGAGCTATCCAAAATGGGTCTTCTTCTTTGGAATGGGGGTTGTAAAAAACGTGATTAGGAGCTATCCTTATGTTGCTACATTCAAGGACGTGTTTGAAGAAGGAAGAACCAACTCTCCACCATTGACATTTGGACAGTAGCAAAATATGGGAGAAAGCTTGGAGTTTCCTTGGTCTTCAACGTGTCTTCATTAGCCATCTTCTTGCATTTTTATTTTGGTTTATACGTTGTCCATTTTAGGTGTTTCTTTTCCTTAGCTTTATGATTAATTTTCATTTTATTCAAGTGCTTTTGTTGTCTGAATGCTTTCATATTTGGTTTCTTAGATTAATGTTGTTCGAATGCTTACTATCTTTTATGTTGATTTTTTTTTTCAATTGCTTTGCCTTAAGTTAGTTGAATGCTTCATTTTAGTTATAAGTTCCAAATGTCTTGTTATTAATTTTATCTTTAGCAAATCTTAATTTGAATGAAGTTTTATTTCATGTATTTTCGTTTATACTTTATGTCTTGATTAATTTATGTTTCTCAGTTTAGTTTCATGCATTTTCTTACGTTTTAATTCATTTATTTTTAGTTTTTATTCAATTTATAATTGCTGAAATTTTTGTTTAGAAAGTTAGTTTAAGTTTTGTTTAATTAGGTTTTAGTTAATTAAGTAAT
>JAOXYD010079700.1:0-12360 GCA_028565735.1 Pinacopodium congolense
TCTATAATTCAAAATTATTTTATTAATTATTATTATTTTATATGTATACATATATTTTTTCTATTAAATAAAATTTTATACAATGATATAAAGTTACATATATATATTTTTAAAATAATTTTTAATATAAATTTTAATTTTTTAAATATATTTTTAATTAATTAATTGACGGTTTATAACTACGTATAAACTACCGGTTGAATTGCCAGTTAAACCACTGATTTATGATTTTTAAATTAATTTAACCGTAACCGAAATTATTAATAACGGTTCCGGTTACAGTTTAGAACCGTTGATTACGGTTACAGTTTTTGAATCGTAACCACCGATTATTAAACCGACGGTTAGCCGGTTAGAAACCTAACCGTGGTCAGGCCTACTTCATCGATCTCTACTCATGATATTTACCTTTGTTTTTTGGCATCAATAACTTGACCATTTATCCTTTGAAAAAATGTCTTTCATTGACAGTTTAGATTGTTCCAATATGAAGAACTCTTCCACATTTTATGACACTTAGAATTAAGCTACATAAGTTCGCTATCCCTTTCCTATTAGCTCTATCAAAACTCAAAGTTATTTTAAATTAGTTCATCATTATGTCTGGGGTTGTTATCAAATACTTCTTTATCTAGAGCTCATTATTTTCTAAGTATTATTGATGATTTCACTAAAACTACTTGGCTATACTTAATGAAGAGTAAGAATGAAGTTTATCATTTTTTCACATCCTTTTTTGTTCACAGTATAAAAATAATTTAGTTGTCATGTTAAATATATTTGAAATGATAATGGGATTAGGTTTACCACCCACAAATTCCAACACTTTGGCCAATAAAATGAAATCCTAAGTAAATTCTTTAATATCTTTATTCCTCAACAAAATGGGCTTGTAGAATGAAAATACAAGCACTTTTTTTAAGTTGCAAAAGCCTTAAGATTTCAAGCCAAATTACCAATTAATTTTTAAGGTAAGTGGGCTTTGACTGCTTCATATTTAATTAACTATACTCCCCCACCACTCTTATCTAGAAGTAAGCCCTTGTGAAGTTTTAATTTTCTTATAAACCAAATTATTTGCATCTTTGGGAATTTGGTTTGGTTATCTTTTATCTACCTTTGTTATTCCAAGTTCAAAGGATAAATTTAGTAAAAGGGTAACCTCTTGTATTTTTAATGGCTATCCTTATAGTCAAAAGGGATATAAAATTTATGACTTAAAAACTTATGGAACCTTTGTGTCTGGGATGTTATCTTTTATGAAGACTTCTTTCCTTCCACAGTCAATTATCAACATACAATTATAAACCATTCCTTATGAAACATATACCCTTTACCCATTCTAGAACCTATCCTGTAATGTGCACACCACCTTCCCACTCAAAATCCAAATCTCATTGATCATACTCCTACTACTTCCAAAATAAATATCGCCCTAACCTAATTCGACAGTGATCACAGACCTTACTATTATTTAAGCACCTAGACTTCCCACTAAACCTACTCATCTTATTCACAATAGGAAACTCCTAAATCACCTTAAATATTTTCATGTTCATTTGTCTGGTAGTAATAAGTTTCTTTCACATACTTGTTCCAAAGCAATTTCCTTAAGGAGTCCTTATCCATTATTTCATTATCTTCCCTATTTTAATTTTTTCATCATCCTACACTTGTTACCTTATGGCCATCATTGAAAATGATAAGATAAGATGTTTTTTATACGCTATCAAAAACATTAAATAGCAACAAGTTATAAATAATAAACTTGAAACAGAGAAGAATCATACCTAGACACAAGAGAAATTGCCCCTAACAAAGAAAGTTGTTGGGTGCAAATTGGTGTACAAAATTAAATATAATTATGATGGCACAATTAAATGGCGTAAGGTGCCACAAGCACTTTGTGGCTAAAGCATACACTCAGATGAAACGCCTTGACTATACTAAAACCTTTGCACTAATTGTAAAACTTACTACTATTTGGACTTTGTAGTAGCCATCACAAAATAATGGAATCTTTATAATTTTGATGTCCAAAATGAGTTTCTTTATGGTAAACTAGATGAAGAAGTGTACATACATCCTCTACCTGGTTATCTGTCACCTAATGGTGATCACGTATGTCGTTTGTATAAATCTTTATATGGTTTGAAGCAAGCTTATGGATAATGGTTTGAAAAGTTCTCTCCCACCATTCTTTGACTTGGTTTCACTCAATCCAAAGTTTTTTTTTTCTGCAAATGAAAATCTTTTACTATTATTCTTGTTTATGCGGATGATATTATTATTGTTACTAATGATGATTCCTATCTCTCAGGTCTCAAATAGTATTTGTAAGCTTGAATCCCATTAAAGATCTCATTATACTCAAACGCTTTCTTAGGCTTGAAATTGCGAGTTAAATTATAGGAATTATTCTCTCACAACAGAAATACACACTGCATATCTTACAAGAGTTAGGTATGCTTATTTCTAAGCCTTCTCTTTTTCCATTACATAAAGCCATAGATTTAGCTTTTGATGACAACCATTTATTTGATGATCCTGATCCTTGTTGATATTTGGTTAAGGCTTGTTATAGTTGACCATTACCAAGCTTGGTATCTATTATTCAATACATATCTTACCCCAATTCATAAATCAACCCTACCAAGTCCATTAACAAATCTTACGATTACTTAAGTTAGCACTAGGTCAAGGTATCTTCCTAATGTCATCAAGTGATCTTTCTCTTATCACCTATTGTGACTATAATTGGACTAATTATCATCTTACTTAGTTTTCCTTGAGTGGATTTTTCATTCTCCTTGGTCATTCTCCCTTCTCTTAAGGGAGTAAGAAATAGAATATGTTCTCACTCTTCTGTAAGGGTAGATATCTATCCATGGCAACCTCTGCTTGTGAACTCAACTAGTTACACCAATTTCTTTCCAATTGGATTGTGTCTCATCCTAACACTATTTAACTTTCTTGTGACAATCAAGTTACCATCCATATTGCCAATATCCTATCTATCATGAACGGACTGAACACATTGAAATTGATTGTCACTTTATTTATGATTATATCTAACATGGTTTGCTTGTCGCTCTTCATATAACTCCTAAACATCAACTTGCCAATATTTTCACCAAGACATTGGGCAAATAACCATTTAGTTTATTACATGGCAAGTTGGGAATTCAAAATATCAATACTCTAGCTTGAAGGGGTTATATTAGAAACTATCCAACATATGGAGACAAAAGATAAACAACCTGGGAACATGATGGGTGTTGAATCCAATAAGAAAAATTCCTTAACTCTTAAGATAAGTAAATAATTTGCAGATAGTGATGAGTAAGGGATTTATAAACTTCTAAAAGTCAACAAAACAAATAGAAGGAAAAAAAAAGGTTTTAAACATTAAACTAAAGTAAATCAAAGCTTAACTAATAATAAAATCAAAATAATTAAAGGATCAATAATAGACAAGTATCTAGCAAGAGGTATAATTTCAGTTAGGTCTTTTCAAATTGATCATTGACACAAGAATTATTAGCTCTTTAATTCCTAAATTAATTGATTATAGTTGTTAACAAGCTCTAAAAACTGCTTTTTCCTAACTTTATTGATGATCAAGAGAAGCTCTTGAAATTATTTCTCTTACCAATAAATAACTCTAAACAAGCTCTTAAGATTTAATTTACCAATAGCATTAAGTACTACAAACACTACCAATTCTAACTGACAAAGACATAAACTCAATTCATTTAAGTTAGATCATATATTCCCATAACATAAATGTTATTTTACCACTAATGTTAGAACTTTCAAATAATTATGGATTTGAAATTCTAAATGACAGTATATTATGTCAATAAATTGAACAATAGGTGTCTTATATAATTAATTGAAACAACAATTTTATTTAACTTGGAAAAGATATGAATACTTAGGAATCCTAAGAAAACAATGTAATTAGAACTCACAACTTCGTCTTGCTTTTTCATAACACTTAATTTGCTTATTTTATTACTTATTTCTTCTTTCCTTTATTGAATAAAAATTTTAAAACTTTTTAATTCTTTAAGAAAATGCTAACAATTTGAACTAATTATTGAAAGTTTGTATAAAAATCCATACAAAATTTTCTTAAAACCAAATATTATATATGTGAGCCAACTCGACATATGCAATTCATACAACCATACTTAAGAAAGGTCATAGTCAATCAAGAATTATTCAATATTAATCGTGGTAATCACATTAGTCACATTAAAACATAATAATTAACAATTAACTAACTATTAGAATAATTACAAAGAAAGATAATCATTCATAAAAATTTCAATCATTCAAATGTAAAAATTTAATTAAAATAGCTCAACAAAACTTGATTTTGAATATTTAAAGCAACTAAAACACATGTTTAAGCATAATAAACTGTCTAAATCTCCTCCCTACACTTAATCCATAAATTTTCCTCAATATATGAAGACAAATACTCAATAATTCATAAAATTATAAGAACGAATAGGGCTTCCCTGAAATTGATGAGTAGCATCTATATGCTAAATAATAAGGGTAAAGTAAAAAATAATGATCTGAAATAAAACAAAAAATAAGGAAAATCATAATAATAATAATAATAATAATAATAATAACGTTAAAACTCTCTCATTTTTATTTTTTATTTTAGAGAAAAAAACACAAAGAATTCAGGTTGACTCCTAAAAAATGTCTTTCTTTAATGTTTATGGCCAAACGTAGTCTTTACTCAATCTTCATAAGTAGGATGTACTTAACATACCTCCTCAATATTAGAAATTTGAAAATCTTTATAAAAAGGTTTTAAGTGATAACCATTACCTTTAAAGTTTTTACTGATGTCTACACTTTGAATCTCAACTGCACTATAAAAATGTAGCTTACCAAAAAATAATTTCAAATGAAAATAACAAGGTAAAACTATTTATCCAAATAAAAAGGATTTCTGAGAGATCATATGGTAATGAAAGGCCTTAGTCTTTTACATGTAAATTTACAAGATTTCACAAGCATTATTATGGATTTTCTCAAGCTCTTTTTATTGTAGTTTCCTATATGCTCCAGCTTCATCCATCTTCATGTTGTAATTTTTAATTGCTCAATACACCTTATATTCTAATTCAATCGAAAAATGACACAATATGCCAAATATTAAGCAATAAGGGGATACCTATATAGGTTTTTTATGATGTGTGGTAGGCCTAAAGTGCATCCTCGAGTCTCATACTCTAATCCTTTCTATTTAGTTTAATTGTTTTCTTAAGATTAGGAATAATCTCTTTATTAGATACTTCAGTTTATCCACTAGTTTGTGGATGATATGTTGTAGAAGTGTTGTGTGTGGTATTATACTTCTTAAATAAAGCTCCCATCACTTTACTACAAAATGAGTCCCACGACTCCTTAATAACTTTTGGTACCCCAAACTTAACAAAAACGTGAGATTTGACAAAATCTACAATTATAGGATCAGTATTTTGGGCAACCTTAGCTTCCACCCTCTTTGAAACATATCTAAAATATATAAATATTACCTTAAGAATAAAGAAAAGGACTTGTAAAATCAATACCCATATATCAAATATTTCACAAACAAGAATCAGGGTAAGTGGCATTTGGTTTATACATCATATATTTCAAGTTTTATAACAATGTTCATAAGTCTTACAAAACATATATGCATCATAAAATAATCCACACTCTAGCACCCTACATGTTCTTTTATGACCAAAATATCTCCCATATGAATGGGAAAAAAAAAGAATATAAGGGATCTCTTATTGAGTGACAGCTTCTAATAACTTGGTCAGAATAATATTTTTACAAATATTGATCATCCTATATATCATATTTAGCATTACTTTTAATTTTATCTTTTTTACCTTGATGACAAGTCATTAAGTAACGTATTGAATAGTTCACAATATTGGTATACCAAGGAACTTTTTTTTTTAAGGGAAAATCAATGTTCATATGGGAAATTATCCAATAATAGTGTTGGCTCTCCATCTGTGGTCAGTCTACTAACCTGATATGTAACCAAGTTTTCAAAACCCTTTTGTCTCATATTTCCACTTAAAATCCTTATAGTAAAAATGTCCACAGAATAAGATATGGTTTCGCTTCCTTCTTTAAGAGTAAGTATTTTAGAGTTACATGATCATAATAAACAACAACTTTAGTAACAAGCAAGTAAGAAATTTTTTTTATCTAAAGTAAAAACAACTACTAAAAGTTCTTTTCTATTTTTAAATAGATGCATTGTACACTATCAAGCAATCTTGAAGCATATTAGAGAATGTGATGGGCTCTTCCAACTCTCTATCCAAGCATATCACCAATAGAATGATTAATTGCATCACATATAATCTTAAAATATAAGTTCCAATTTGGTGGTTGTATAAATGATGTTAAAATCAAATCTTCTTTAGCTTATTGAATGCCTTCTTATATGCCTCATCAAACTCAAACATGTCTATGCCTCATTAAGCTCAAACACATAATTCTTTTGTAATAACTTATATATAGGTTAAGTTATTTTGAAAATATATTTGATAAAGCGTCAATAAGAGCTAGTATGTTGGTAAGGATGTATTATATTGAGTTTTGGTATGTGTTTTAATATGTTTTCATCCATATTTTGATGTATAAGCGCCTAATTTATGTTCATTTTAAGTTTAAATGTAGGATTGACCATTGGACATAAATATTAGTTGAAAGGGCCACATTTAAAGAAGAATTAGAATAAAATAGAGCAAGAAGATTCTAAACTGTAACTTCAGTGGTTCCATCTGTTAAACGACACTATTTAATTCCTAGTAATTGCCCTTTATAATCATGTTTCAGGTTCTTTAACAGTGGTTTGACAGAGCGGCATTAATGACACTGTTAACTACCATTGAGCGTCTTATAAACAAAAAAAATAAGGGCAATCTAGACTTTTTAACATCCAAATGTTACAAACCCTATTTTAGGCATATTTAAGGAGTAAAGAGGACCATTTTCAGCAAATTTCATTCCTCTTTAGGCAACCATAAATTTTCTTCTATTTTTTTTCCTTTGTTTAGTGCTTTAAGCTTTCCATTCAAGTTGTAGTTGATGATAATCATTTTTTTTATGTTCTAAATAGCTTATAACTTTAATTTCATCTTGTTTTTAGTATTCTTTAGCTATTATTCTATTTTATTCCAATTATTTTATGTTTTGCACTTGGATTTTGTTGGATAGTGTATGAACCTTTGATTATTATTGAATAGATCACTTTTTCTTCAATTTCAACATCTTTATTTTACTATTTCAGTATGTTTTCTTCCAATTTATTTTTTGTTTTGGTTAATTTCAATATGCTAAGCTAATTTTCTCTTGGATAAGAAGATATTAAAGGTACGATGGGTCTATAATTATGATAATTGAATTGAATTTTTAATGGGCATTGTGCTTTAAGCTAAGATTGAGTTGTAACTTCAATTTAATGTCATAAATTAGAGATTATTCCATAGGTTTGGCCATCATATTTACGATTTCTAGTTTAATTGCTAGGTATGAACTTTTAATTCATAATTGTCATTAATAATTACCATAAGTAGCAACAAATTAATTGATTTATAAGTAAAAATTAATCAACTTAGCTTAGAATTTTGATTCTTTAGGTTACGTAATTCGAGCTTGCGAGATTATGGCCTAAATTAGATGTTCTCTAGTTTTTAATGTTGCTGCATCACTAAATTTAAAGAACTATTTTAAGTTGTTGCACAGTTAAGGATAAATTTATGATTGTATCTTATTTATCTAAAATTGTTGAAACATGGGAAACAAGAGCTTGTTTATATCTATAGGATAACATCTTAAGCAAAATACAATCTTTATATTTTAGATGATCAATTGTAATTCTTGAATCCCGAAAATATCTTCTTCTCAACTTTCCTTTATCGTTATATGTTTATTTCTATTTTGTGTTCTCATTTATTTGCACTAATTTCATTAGTTATATTTAATGTTTGATTTAATTTTGTAAAAATAGAGTTTTTTATTTTTTTTATTTTAGCGCAACATTGAAAATAGCATTGACACTAACTAGCTCTCTGTAAATCAACCCTATCTCACCCTACTGTATAGTTAGGTGCTTAGGAATTTTTTTTTTTGGTAACCAACAACAAACTTACCATATGTCCCAAAAAGGAACGAACCTTCAGCACATTTATAAGGTAAGGAAAAGATTTAATATCATCTATCTTATCCCTATTAACTTTGATTCCTTTAAAAGACATTAAATCACCTAAAATAATACCTTGATCTACTATTAAATGACGTTTAGCATATTCCAGAGCAAGGTTTATATCTATACATATTTTAAGCACTTTGGTGAGGTTAGCCAAATATATATATATATAATCACTATAGACTATAAAATTATCCATAAATACCTTTATGATGTTTTCTTTATAATCTAAATTGAAATATGGTAGAAGCATTTCATACTCTAAATAACATTCATCAATAAATAAAGGTACTAATTAGGTAAGTAAAAGTAGTCTTTTCTTGGTCTTTAAATGTAACTAAAATATGATATAAAAAAATTGAATAACCAATAAGATAACAATTATAAGTTCAACCGACTAAATGTTCAAGAATTTAATTAATAAATGAAGGAGAAAATGATCCTTTCTAGTTACCACATCCAAATTCCGATAATTTATACAAATCATCTATCCATTTTGCACATGGGTAGGTACTAACTCACCGTTAAGATTTTTTATAACAATTATACCTATTTTATTTGGAACAATTTGATCCGAACTTACTTACTATTTAAGATTGGGTAGATCATACTAGCATCAAGGAGTTTCGAGATTTCCTTCTTTACCACTTCTATTATGGGTTAATCTACATTGAGTTTCTCTATATGGTTTACTATTCTCCCCTAACAATATCTTGTGAATACATATAGAAGGGCTCAATTCTTTAATATCAGTTATAGTACATTCATGGCCTTATTATGCTCTCTAAACACTCGAAACAAATTTTCCTTTTCCACATTATTAAGTTCGTTAAAGATTATCACTAAAAGAGTTTCTTCTTTTGTCAAGAATATATACTTCAAATGATTAGGAAAGGTTTTCAACTTAAACTTTAGTGTCTGCATAATAAAAGAAAGAAGTTTTATATGATATAAAGGTAAATCAATGTAAGGCATATCATATCATAAAGGTTAAAATGAATTAAATTCATAAATTATGTCTTCTAAATTAGAGTCCATCACGCAATTCTCCTGAAATTTTTAAATCCTTCAGGAGTGAAGTTTCTATTAAGTGCAACCTTTAGCTTATCATTATCAATCAATTCAAATACCTTTTGAGCTAAAGTATCAATGACAGCTATAACAAAAATAAAGGAAACATCCCTAAGATATATAATGATAATATAAATATTAGACTTAATAATCTCACCATCAAATTCCATTGCAAAAATTCTATCATGCCCATCAATCTTAATTCTTGAAGTCTTAAGAAATGGTATTTCTATTAAAATTAAAGTATAATTAGTAAACCTCCCTCTTTCATATCTAACATATAGAAATCATTGGGGACCCATTCACTTGTACTAAGATATCCTCTAACACTTCTTTAGTATAGACATTAGAATTTTCGACCAATTGAATAACCAAATATGTTTCTTTCAATTGACCAATATTTAACAATGAATAAATAGATAGAGGAATACTAGATATGATGTCATTTTTTAAAATCTCCACATTACCTATCTTACAAAGAATAGTATATATACCTAGATCATTTCATTTCAGAGGTAATTATTTTCAAAGAACCACTGAAACATTTCCCACACACTTATTTTCTCATTGCCTTTCAACTTCTTGTTGTTGGTGTATAGCTCCTTAAGAAATTTTGCATAATGAGGCACCTACTTAATCATATCAATTAAAGGGATATTTAATTCCACCTTATAAAAGGTCTAAAGGATCTCCTTATCATCCTCCTCTTTGATGGACTTGGTAAATCTATAGGGAAAGGAGATTGTGTCCCTAATGTCTTTGGCTTTTCAATTTTAAGTCTATTAAGCTGATTAGTATGGTGTTAGGGAGTAACCACTTCCTTCTCACTCTTCTCCTTTAGGGCTTGTTCACGACTTATCTTCTTAGGTTCGTTCAACTCCTTATTAATCCTTAAGGTACATATACTAAAATTTTATTTAAGATTAAACACAATTTGTAACAATAACTTACCTTGAGATTCCAATATGCTAATAGAAAACACTAGCTGACTCATTTGATTATTTAAGTTTTCTATGCCTTTTCTTGTCTCTTGTTGAAATCATTTTTTATTAGTTGTAAATGTTTTAATAATTTCTTCAACTGGTATATTTAGTGGTGGATTGGTTCGTTGTTGTAAAAATGGTAGCCTAGGTACGAATTATTGAAAATTTGCCTGCCTTGCACCATAATTAAAGTTAGGACGATCCCTTTATTCTAGATTGTATATGTTTGAGTAGGAATCATACTTCCTTTGTGATAGGCAATGAGATTCTCCAACTGCAATATTATGCTCTTGAGATCCATCTTAATATGTTAGACTTGTTAAACTAAATAAGGTTCCATCTAAGTTTTGATATTAACAAAATAATCTTGGTACTAATGATTTATTGTGTTTGATATTTAAAAATATATATAGGTTTGAAGAAAAAGTGTTAAGAAGATACAATTTAAAGCCTTGGAAGTTAAACGGAGCTTATGAAAAACAAAAATAAAAAAGATTCAAGACTCAGATCAAGATAGAAAGTTATATAGGTTATATCTTGTAATTTTTGTTATTATTTTATCTTGGTCATCTTGAGGTGTTTAATGGGCTTAATCCATTCCTAATGCATACATATTTAGATTTATAAATATAGGTTGCATAATTAAAAGAAATTTATAGGGAATGTTTTTAATGATCTTCTTAATAAAAACCTTTTGTGGAACTAGTTTGAATTTTATATATGTGTGTTTATGTGTACGCACGCCTGTGTGTGTGTGTGGCATTTTATGAAAAATAAGTATTTGAATATGTTATTATATGTCTTGGGATTGGTTGCATGTGTTGGAAAGTGTAAAATTTGTAAATTAAAAAAAACTAATTTCATCATGGATTAGTCGACCAGTGATGGTTAACTAGTGACCATATTGGAGTGATCAACTAATGTGTTGATTTTATAAGGACTAGTTAACTAGTGAATTAGACTAGTCGACTAGTGATCGATCGACCAGTGGAATCGAGTGGTTGACCAGTGGTGCACAAGATCATGTTCTAGCCCCTAATTTCAACAATAAAAAATAAAGTAAATGAGTTTTAATATATTTCAATGACTATAAATGGCTAGTAGGTAAATGTTTTCCTATAATAAGTATACTACATCAAGAAGTATATAGTTGAGTTACAAGTGATTTAAGAAGTGATTGGGTAGTTTTTAAGCTATTGTTGAGTGGTTTTATGAGAAGTTTATTACATTCATCATTTAGTATGGTTATGTGCTCTTTTAATACTTCGGATTGGTCAAGTAAGGATTTTTTTTTAAATGTATCTTTAAGGTAGTGTGGTTATAAAATCAAAATTATAAAGGTTACTCTTGTCCCAATAGAAAATAAAATAAGCGCATAAGGATTACTCTTCACCCATTGAAAAGATATTATTAGTGAAATTTCCAACAAGGAATTAAAGAATGGACATAGATGTGGGTTATGCATCAAATTACTACGAGGATTGATTTGCACCTCTCTTCCCTTTTCTCTTTATTTTTCAAGTTCATTTTATATCAATCAATATTATTATATTATCTTTGTAATTCCGCGTTTTATTAAGAAAGTAACTTTTAATTAGATCAAGAATTATAAAAGTTTTTATCACCTAATTCACTCTACTTTTTTAGATGTTATATAAGGACTAATAAGATACATTTTTGTTTGGCAGCCGAGGCAGCACATATTCCTCAAACTTTAACTTGCTGAGCATTCCCTATGGCCAATTGCTGCTAGGGATGTTAATCAGGTGGGTCAGGTCGGGTTCGGGTTATGTCAACACTAATTCGGGTTCGGGTCGGGTCATTTCGGATTGAAAGATTTCGGGTTTAGGTCATGTTAATTTGGGTTCGGGTCAATTTCAGGTCGGGCTAATTTCAGGTCGAGTAAACACGGGTTGACCCGTCAAGTTAAATGAAGTTTCATATATGTATGGATAAAAAAATTTGTCATTTTCCAAACTCTAAATTCTAAATAACAATATATTTAATTAATTTTTTGAGATAATTATTCATAATGCTTCTAATAATTAAAAAATA
>JAOXYD010079710.1:0-12359 GCA_028565735.1 Pinacopodium congolense
TTTTAATTTATCTTTAATTCTCTAATTAAACAATTTATAATCATAGATCATGATTGACATCTAGCAATATGTCATGATCACCTAAATATTAGGAATGTCAAAGTGGTTTGACTAAACCTTTCCATGCATGGTTATGATGCATAATTTAATTCTTTTGTCATCCAATGATCCAATTGGACTTAGAGTATAGAATTAAGGTCTACTGCAAATAATTTAACCATATTCGTTCTTGCTAATTAGTGAATATTTATAATTGATATATGAAAGCAACTTTTCCAAATTTCAATTTACTCTGGCCAGAGATTTCCAAATCATTACTAATCAAGAATAGTTAGAACATTCTCCTTAATTACTTTAGGTTGACAAATTCTTCATTGATTTACTCAACTATCTCCATATGGTTCATAATATGCTCAATAACTACCGAATTAAACTATTCCGAAGAATAGTCATAAGTAGCATCAAAATATAGTAATTCTTACACAAGATAACTTTGGTAATCTCAAGTCTAAGGATCAGTTATATAACCATCATAATTAGATAATCTACAGACACACAAGTAATGTTTCATTTGGGATTCTCAAAATTGGGTCAGTTCAGTGAACTTATTCTTTAATAAGTACCCACATGTTTTTTTAAGTGTCTCTACACTTTAATCTATGAGATCAATTACTGTCTTCATAAGAAAGAAACAAAACATGTGCTAGTCTAACCATTTCATCACTATCCCATCTTGATGAAACTATGACTAAGAACATTTTAGGAATAATATAAAATTGCAATTCGAATCTCATAATTATAATCACATTATAATTTTCTAATTGCATAATAATTATTCTAAGGATTTTATCTATATGATTAATAATTACAATAATATAGATAAAGAATGCCTTTTAATGAATTAAAATTAATGTCATACAAAATAAATTACAACCAATAAATTGGTTGCAAGGGTAGAAACCAACAAAGAGTAACCTCATCCAATACGTTCAAAGGTCAATAGGAACTTATACAACATTCTTGAATTCTAAGGATCAAGAGGAACCCACCAATCTTACTTTCCAATAGGAGAAGAGTAACCATTTTAACATAACAAAATTTTACAATATTTGTCCACAAATACAGCCCCTAAAAAAAGCTCCCTTGTGCTTCAACACAAGCTTATATAGCTTAATAAAACTTGATCAAAATCATTTCAAGAAAAGGGTTCAAATGCAACCAATACAATGCTTATGCCTTATACAATGTCTAATTCACATACAAGGCTAAAAGCAATCAAATTCACAATCAAATATTAATGCATCTTAAATCTTGTTTAACATAGGTTAAGAGCAACCTATCTAATCTATTTTAAAGGAAAAGAGTAGCCTATCAAATAAACATTAATCAACACAAATCAATTCCCCTAATTAAGTCACTAGTACACACTTTTAATAGTGTTTCTCTAATCTCATGCAATAAAACAAATTCAAAAATTTCTAAAGGCAACCAAAAATTTATTAAAATCCTCCTAACATATCAACAAATCATAAGCAACCAGATTTAAACTTTAAAAACTTTATTATAACATTGAGCAATCCAATTCAATCAATATCAACAAAAGTTGTCACAATATGCAGTCTATATGTATTATAGCCTGTAAAAAAACATTTTTAACCATTAAAATGATGTAAATTAAATGATATAAACCTACTGCAACATTAATCAATCAGTTAAATATTAACCACAACAACAAAAATAATTTTAGAACACTAAACAATGGATTAAAATCAAGCAGAATGCTAAAAACGTCAAGCCTAGACAACTTTAAGGAAACCTGCAACATTAAGCTTAAACACAAAATATAATAGCTTAAAAAATACTAGAAACCTCCTAAAATGTTAAGAAAAATAAAAACATAAAATTTGCAACATAAAAACAAGTTTAAATGCCAAATCAAATTGAAAAATGAGATGAATAGAAAACTTTATATATTTGAGCAACTTATGTTCTTTGAGCTCAAAGAAACCTTATGAGTGCTTAAAAATTTAAGTAAAAGCTTTTTTGCACTCTTGAGACCTTAATAAAAATGGGTATGATTATTTTGAATCAACATAAATGGTTTTTAAAGCACAAAATTGAAGAATACACAAGTTAACAAAAGTTCAACCAAGATAGAGACAGTGTTGGTGTAAAGACTTTGAAATCTTGAACTTAATGAAATAATGAACAAAAACTTGAATGAAAGCTTTTTGAGGTTTTTCTATATCTAAACTAACTGAAAATACAAAATTTTCTGAAAAATTAATGATTTAAAATGGAAAAACTGAAATTGAAAGAATTCAGTGCATAAAGTGCAAAAAATAAAGAGAACTTTAGTGTTTGAATGATTTTGGCATGTAATTCGTATTTTAGTGGTTTTAAACTGGACAAAATAGTTTAGGAATGATATTTATAGTGTTAGAAAGGAGTTGGAGATATTAGAAACATAAACTAGCCCTTTAAGACGTTAAAAAGTTGTTAAAAACGAAAATCCAAAACTAGCCTTGGAGAAAAGGAGTAAAAAGGTGGTACCTGGGGAGTTAAACGACGCCATTGAAGGCTAAGCCACCCACCATTTTATTAGCTGCGAAACAAGGGTAAAATGGCAAATGGAAATACATATATGGTGTCGTTTAGCTCCTGTTAGGTTGTTTTTTAATGTCCAAAAAACACAAAACATGCTCCAAATCAAATCCAAATCTTTCCAAACAAATTCCTAACATTAATCAAGAATTCAAGCAAGTTTTAAAACATATATCAAGGCTTTTTCAATTAAAAAAAGCATCCAGTTGATTCAAAACATAATAAGTAGCCTTGATTATGAAATCTTTTCATTATTAAATAACTTTAAAAATTTTCAAACATTTCATAAGCTAAAATTCACATCACAATGATATTCAAACAAATTTAAACATACATAAACAATTTCAAGCAATAATTCATTTAAGTTAGACACATCAAAAAGTATACATTAAATCAATTCATCATATTCTACTTGATTACGAAAATTTTGGCCTAAATGCCATTCTAATTCAATTTCTAATATGGGAAGTGCCATAATCAAATCCAATTGATTACTAAAACTGCAATTTGACTTTTATATGCCTATATATAAATATATCATGAAAATGTGAGAGTTCTTTTCAAGCATTGATTAAGATTCAGGTTTAGGACACTTACACCTTAAAACCCTTTTCCTAAACCTTTCAAAATTGATCTTCATTCTCTTGATCTTCACTCTTGATCATCACTTGATCTTCAATCCTTATCCATTCTTGATCATCCAATACTTGAGCTCGTCTACCTTAGCTCCAAAATTATGTCCTTGAACTTTAATATTAACTTATCTAATAAATACATCAAAAACTTAAACCTTAGTAATCAATAATGTTTTGTCTTGATCAAACACATGATTGGAACCTCCTTGGTTTAACAGATATCATCCTCTCTAAATATGATGTTACTTATAATGTTGCCATCCCTTACCATCCTTAAACAGGTTGTCAGGTTGAGATCTCAAATCAAGAAATCAAGAGAAATTTAAAAAAAAAGACCATTAGTTAATCAAGAAAGGATTAGTCACTAAAGTTAAATTTAGTTAATCAATGAAGGATTGGTTATTGAAGTTAGATGATGCATTATGGGCTTATCATACTACTTTCAAGATACCAATCGGTATGTCTCCTGATAGGTTAGTTTGTAAGAAAGATTATCATTTACCATTGGAGTTAAAGCATCAAGCACATTATGCCATCAATGTTTTAAATTTTTACTAAAGTAAAGTGAGGGGAAAGATACGATTATAGTAGAATGAGTTATATGAATTTTGACTTGATCCTTGTGACAACTCTAACCTGCATAAGGAAAGATACAAGAGATGACATGACAAGCATATTCTTCATCGTAAGATTAAGGTAAGTGATACGGTCTTGGTGTATAATTTAAGGTCAAAACTCTTTCCAAAAATCCAAAATCAAGATGTTCTAATCATTTTGAGATGACCAAGGTTTATCGTTATGGCACAACTAAAGTTATCAATGGTTATAAGAGCTATAAAGTACTTACGCAAAGAGTCAAGGTTTACATACCAAGTACAGTCAAGGAGTTTACTATAACTTTCACACTTTATGATCCTCATTAAACTAGGAATTGTTTTAATTACCCATATATTTATGAGACCTTGTTTTGGTTTATGTGTTAGGATTTCAGCTGGTATGTTTTTATTGAGCTTTCTTTATTCTTTATGCATTATTGTATTGTATTTTGGCCCCTTGTTCTACATTGATCACATTTATTACAGTGAAGCATAGGTTTCTTTCATCTTGTATATGGTGCTTTTATTTTTGCTTTTATCATTTTAAATTTGTTGCAATTTATGTTCAATGTAACCTTTGACAGATCATTGCACAATATCCATCATTATTCAGGTGTTTTCTTTTTTCATTTCTAAGCTTTTATACTTTATTATCAATTTTTAAACATCAAGGACAATGTTCAATTTTATGTGCAGGAGAGGGATATCATTTTTACCACAATTTTTTATCTTGTCCATAAGTTTATCATTTTATCGTCTTATGTACAGTAATATATAATGTGTTAAATTTTTTTTCCAATTTGATGCATATCATTCAATATTTGCTTTTTAAGGTCAATTAATTTGATGATTTGAGATCTTATATAGATGATTATGACTGTTAATGTTCAAGTTTTTTTAAATTGCTTCATGCTTTGGATAATGGATGCATGATGATCATTAAGGTTTTTTTTTTTTCTAAAATGCATATTCCTACGTTATTTGTGACTTTATTTAAACATTTTTGTCATCTAGTTTGAGTTAAATTAAAAAACATGAAAATGGGTTGAAAACAAAAGGGGAAAATGTGTTAAAGAGCGATGCTAGTATTCATTTGATGTGAGGTAACTTAGTTGAGTAATTAGGGGTGTTCATGATAAGGTGTTAACTTTTTCATAAAAAGACCAAGTGACTTCTTAACTAAGCCTTTAAAAGCTCCGATCTTTTATTTATGTTTTTATGATCTTGAATAAATGATTTGGAATTATTTAAAAGTTAATTCATTTAACTTATGTATATTGTTGATTGTTAACTTAGTTTACATTGATACTCTAAGTGAACAGGTTGTAAACTTGTAGTATAACTGATATTATTTCATAAAGATTAAGCATAGCCATCTAACAATTCAAGTTATATTTTTTCTAGGGAAAAAAACAAAAAGCAAGCACTGAAAATTAAACGAGGATATCAAATTAAAGAACAAAGTGCAATAATTTGGGAATTCAAGATTAAAAACCTAGTAATTACTTTTATCCCTATTTGCTTCCCTTTTAACTTATTGATTCAGTTATATTTGGACCAAGATATCTAAATGCATTATCCTCTCTTAAGGTATAACTAATTTTTCCAAGTTGAATATAATGGAATCAGTCTTACAATCTCTTAATTTACAAAATATTTCCTAAAAATCCAATTATACGTGAATCAATCCTGTATCTATTAATAAACTAAGATCTCTATTTAATAAATTAATAAACCTGATATTTTTAAATCTATTGAGTTCCAACTCTCATTATAAACTCAAAACAGATTTATCAAGCTTAACATCTCAATTTATTGTGTGGTTGAAACACAATAAATATCACAAACATCGTTTCATTGAATCAATAAATTAGATTTCCACAAAATTGATTAAAACATAACTCCTACAAAAGTATTCAGCCATTCTTAATGTTAATTAAATCGACAACAACCATATTCTCCATACAACAATGTAGAAAATAGAAGAATAGAAAAAAACATATCCAAGCTTACACTCTTCACTTAGCTTTCAAGATGGAAGATCTAGAATACTGCTAAACTCCTTGAAGTCTTGGCATATAAACTTGTTTCCATCTTTGGAATCCCCCCAAAACACAGGGTAATTTCTTTCTTAAGGAAGTCTACTAATGATTACTTGTGGCTCCTAGGGTTTTATGACCTTAAATATGCCCTACACAACTCAAAACTTTCAAAAATGAAAATAAGACATGGAGTTGGAAATTCGAGCAAGTCATAATCATAACTTAAGGTCACAAACCTAACTTGGCTATTTCAATTGCTAGTGGAGTAAGCCATGATCATGAATACTGCTAAATATTTCCTCTCTGTCATGATCATGACTATCTTAGATCTTTTCCTTCCTTCTTTTGTTTCCCTCTTACTTTGCTCCTTCCTTCAAGTCCCTATGGAACTCCATTGTATAACTATATAATTAAGATCAAGAACTTACCCAAATTTATTACTCAAACCATACCAAAACACATAAACTAAACAATAACATCAAAAGAAAAATAAATTAAGTCTTAAAAACATCAAACCATATACTAAACACTAGGAAAACACAACCTAAAACACTACTATTAACTCCCTCACACTTAAACCTTTACTTGTCCTTTAACAGAAATCCAACTGCAAGGGACATAAGGACAAAAACATATAACGATAATGGATGATAGCTTAAATGAAATCATGGCAAGAGGTCTCATGGAATTAGGTTGGCAATGAAAAATAAGCATTCAAGAAGGTCCAAAATATAAACTTAATCCATTCACTTCATGAAAGTCTTTTAATTGAAAATGCATACTAACTAGGGAATTGCTATCCTATTCTCACATCTAAGACATTTTTAAATATGTAATATGTCTAATTACCAAGTGGAAGGTAGGTCATTATTAAGCAATCACTCATGAAAATCCAAGATTTTAAAAGAAGAGATCCATAGGTTTCATATATTTCATTTGAACTTTAATTTTTTTGCATTGACTACAAACAACCATCTAGTTTTTTTACATGATGGTGCACTTCTTTAGGAACTCAACTCTAATTACTCAACTAAGTGATGTTATTAAGAGAAGTTGGAGTTTCATTTGGCCTTTTAATGTAAAGGCATATGTCTTTAAAGGCACATTCTCAGTTACTCAACTAAATCATAGCTCTCAGCTAGCATACTAACTCAACTCTTAACTCTTTTTTCATTTGATCTGATTCTTTTTCACTTTAGGAGTTAATAGAGTAATCATTGGATATCTTATTTTATTTATATTATGAACCTATGTCACTACTCCCTAATCAATTCCTTCTATGGATGATCAATCATAATGCCTACCAATTAAGTCAAATTCTCAAATATAGTGCATCTACACAAATGTCTAAGAAGTAAGAAAGGTGAGTAATACCTAATTTCCTAAGGCCATATTTCTTCCCTTCACAAACATTCTTATGCCTAGTTAACCCAATTCCTTTCAAATTCATGCTATTTATACATTTAAAATGCATATAAAAAGAAAAATGTAAAAAATATAAGAAATGCATGTTCATAAACAAGATGTCATACAAAATGCAATAAAATGCTACCTTCCTACACTTGGACAACACATTGTAATATGGAAAGGAAAGCCCTAAAAACAAAAAACATAATAATGAATTCAAACACAAAATAAATAATAAAAACTAAAAAATAAGATATAAAGGGAAAGAGGGCTTATGGAGAGCTTGTAGGTGAGAGAGTTATTGATGGGACTTAGACTCCTTAGGTGGCGAAGAACTTCAACAACGTCTTTGAATGATAGCATTATTAGCATGCTACTTCCTTCAGTTGTGCTTCCATGGAATCTAATATCAATCCATCTTATTGTCAAGCACTTCCAGGTTCTTCCTTTTTTGACCAGAGGTGGGCCAAGAGGGATTTGAACCCCCTGTCAACATGTGACTTATATTCCTGCTGATGTTATTTCTATTACAGATGGACAAATGATCTTATCCATCAATTTATTCAAAGCTAAAAAAAGGTCTGCTATTAATATGGGTATTTCTATCTCTAGAGTTGGTCAGAGCTTTTGTCAAAGGAGTCATCTTTAACTTGAAGGGAGGTAGAGGCTACTTTGCCTTTCTCTAGAAGGCAGTTCTAGTGATTAGGTCTTACAGCCCATTCTATGAATGTTATAATAAAATCATCAAATGAGGCAAATGTTTAGCATCTAAAAACTCATTATCTATCATGGTTAGTCCACCCAAATCCACATGATAAAATTAACTAAGTGTAGTGCCAAGGAAATGTATATTTAAGAAAATTTTCCTTTTATCAAAGACACTAGCTAAGGGATGAAATATTTGGGAAGTGATACATACCTTGATATTGGTATTTATAAGCCACAAAACAAACAATTCATTCACATAACACATTTTTCTCTCAGTCTTAGTAAAAACTGCAAGGAAAATAAATTTATACAACAAAAGATGCTCCCAATAATAGTGTTAAAAACTTGTTGATTGCTAACTTGTTTGAAGTTAACACTACAAGTGAACAAGTATAAAATTGTAGTATAACAGCTATTGACCCATAAGAATTTGGTTTAACCACCCTACAATTCAAGTTATATTTTGTCTAAGGCATAAAAGAAAATAGCAAGAATTGAAAATTAAACAAGGGAAACAACTTATCAAAGTAAAGAACAGAGTGCGGTAATTTAGGAATTCAAGATAAAAAACCTAGGAATTACTTTTATCCCTATTTTATTTCCCTCTTATCTTATTGATTCAATTATGTTTGGCATAAGATATCCAAATTCCTTAGTCACCCTATCTTGAGGTATAAGTATTTTTCCTAAGTTGAGTATAATGAAATTTTGTGATCTCTAAATCTATAAAACCTTTCTTAAAAATTCGATAAGATGTGAATCAATCCATAAGAAAATATATTAATCAACCAAGATCTCTACTTAATCAATTATTAAACCTAATATTTATAGGTCTATTTACTGTTAACTCTTATTTTACACTTAACACAGATTTACTGAGCTCAATGTCTTAGTTTATTGCAAGGTTAAAGCACAATAATTATCATAAACATTATTACATTGAATTAATAAATTGGATTTCCAAAAATAGATCAGAAAGTAACTCCTACAAAAGTATTTAGCCTTACATAATGTCAGTCTAATCCTTAACACCCATATTCTCCATACAACTAGGTAGAAAAGAGAAGAATGAAAAGAAACAAATCCAAGCTTACACTCTTCACTTCACTCCTAAGATGGAAAACTTGGAATGCAGCAAAACTCCTTGAAATTTTGGTTAGTGAACTTGTTTCCCTATTTATAATCCTATTAAAACCTGATATTTGCCTTCTTAAGAAAGTCTGCTGATGATTGGTTGCAGGTCTTAAGGTTTTGTGACCTTTAATATGCTCTACACAACTCAAAATCTTCAAAATTGCAAAAAAAGACATGTAGTTGGAAATATGAGTAACTCATAATGCTAACTTAAGTGATGATTGTTACTTGGATCTTTCAAACTACAAGTCGAGTAACTCACAATTTGACTTAAGTCATGATCGTGATTCCTACTGGATGTTTCCTTACCTTGATCTTGTCCTTCCTTTTCTTGCTTTCCTCCTACTTTGTTGCTTCCTTCTAGTCCTTATGGAACTCCATTTCATACTTACATAATTAAGATTAAGAACTTGTCTGAAATCATTACTTAACCATACCATAACACTTAAACCAAATAATAAAATAAAAATAATAGCTAATTAAAGCCTAAACACATCAAAACCACACACTAAAAATAGGAAAACATAACTTAGATCACAACAATAACCCATATTATATATAGGACTTACTTTTGTGATTTAGGTTCATTTGTGATTTGATATTACCAATTATTTATGTAGCATCTCAATGGTTCATTATGGTTGAATGATTAAGGAATCTTTTTCAATGGTTATTTTTGATAAGTTTCTATCATTTTTTGCATGCTTAGATCCTATTATAAATTGAAAGACATTTGACTTGCATGATGATAAGAAAACCCTTAAGTGGAGGGGAGTTGTTAGGGGCATAATTTTATGTGTTTTATATGTTATTTGTTATGTATTTACCCTTATTTTGTTGCTTAAATGTTTAGTTTATGTTTGAATATATTTAAATTGTTGGATAATGTAAAAGGTTGAAAATTTGTGTAAAAAAATTCAAAGAATGAATTTTAGAAGATTGTAGAATTTGGATTTAAATACCTTTGTTTCCCCCCCCCCCCCAAACTCGTGTTGAAGTGGCCATTGATCATTGACTTTAAGCACTGTAGAATGTTACATAAATGATTTTTAGCTAGTTCTTCATGAATTATCAATCAATTTTCACCCTTCTTGCATCAAGTTGTAATGACCATCCTCCTTATATATAAAAAGCAATCTTAAAGACTAACAAAACAAGTTTTAGGAGTACAAAATCATTAGTTTTTAAAGAGTTTCAAATTTTTTCTTTGTACATTATGTTTTTAGTTTGTTTTCTTATTTTTCTTATTCTTTTTTTATAATTCCAGTTGTTTCTAGAGATTAAAATAGTGTATACATATGATTCAGATTTTAGAGTGTTTTTGGAGCTTAAATTGTGTTTGAAGCTTAAATTGGTGCTTTTTAAATTCTTAATTTCATTGTATCTCTCTCTTTTATCTATAATATCAAAGAAATGTTGTTGAAGTTATTCATGTTATGTTCTTTGATTCAAATGAGTGGAAAATCTAGTTTTTAGCTAAGGTAAGAATAGTAAATCATTTAGTTTAATCTTTATTGATTTGAATATTAAAGAAATGCTGAAAAGAAGAAGAAATCATATAGAAAGAACGAGTTTAGAGAGTAGATAGATCTTCTCTCTCTAAAAGGACTTTGAATTATGTCTGTAGAAGATTAAACTAAATTTTTATTTATTATTAGGCTTGTTGGTCAAACTCAAGACTGATTGAACTTTAATATGTTTATTCTTATAATAATAGGTCCTAATCAATTGGAATTGCATGATTTTTATGAGCAAACTCATGATCATATAAATTTAGATAAGAATAACATATGTGATATATTTTAGAAAAGAGTTGTCAGTTAATAGATTTAAGAGTCATATGAGATGCGGTTGATAAAGATGATATATACCTAATATAATTTTTGTTAATTTGTTGAGTAAACTTAAGAACAACTGAATTTTAATAGGATCTTCCTAAAGTAATAGCGAAGGTTATCATTTCAAATAAAATTTTGGGAGTAAGAAAATATAAGACTAAATTATATGATTAAAGTTATAATCATATTTGGTTTTCTTAGAATTAAACTAATTACTTGCTTTCTAAAAATTATATCAATATGAGTAGTGAATTAAATTTGCTCGTTTTGTTGATTCCGAGTGATAAATTGAATTTCTTAAACATAAAGTTAACTTGATAAGAGTTCTTAAATATAAAAACAATAATTATTTGTCCATTGTGCTAAAGATGTTAGCAATCCCTGTTGAGGATTTTAGTAACAAAGTTTAAGATATATGTAAATTTCCTATAAATGAAAAAAAATGTAATGACAATTTCAACTAATGAATATCTCATTAACATTTTAGGAAACATTGATGAGCTTGTCACAAGCTATGAAATAATAAAATTCAAAACAACCAAACTATGTAGTAAGGTAAGTTGGGGTCAAATCACAGAGAGTTGGGATCCAAATATTATCTCTAATGTTGCAAACAAGAGAAAAACAAAACACCCTGGAATGATGGAAGCTAAAGAGACTAAGATGCAATAATGTCAAATAGCAAAACAAATATAAAGAAGATGAATAACATTAGTAAAAGATAAGTCAGACAAATCTTCAGGAATCCTGGATATTCATTGATCCTTGAATCTAAATAAAATGTACTCTTATTAAGATGTTAGCCTAAGGATTCGATTTAAGCTCTCAAACCCTTAATTTCTCTAAAATAGGTAAAACTATTGAGCTCTAGAAATGCCTCAATCTCTACTATAACCTAGAATAGGCTCTCTACGTTCAATAGAGAAGATGCATTAGGAACTATGAAAAGACTAACTTAGATCACCTACTCATAAGCTCGAAAGATGTAACCTAAAGGTATGAGATCCTAGATTAATTGATTAAGTATCCTAATAAATTCAACTAACCTATTACCACTTCTGGGAATCACTATAGACTATTACGTGTCACATGCTCAACCCTAGCCTTCATATTAGAAAGTTACCTAAGGGCAATCAAAATTAGAAATAACTCCTAATTCATGTCATTTATCTTAAATTTCAAATCAACTTGGACATACAAGTACCAAGTTATGACTACTTCAACTCCATTCTCACAATTTCCAATCCATCATCTATGATATCTTTAAACTCCTAAGAAAACTAGCCACACATATTAAAATTGATCCGCATAAATATCAAATAAACAAGTTCCATATTTAAAATAAAATGAGAAAAGCTAGAAAATTAATGACTACTTAAAGAATCCAAAGATCGG
>JAOXYD010079721.1:0-12359 GCA_028565735.1 Pinacopodium congolense
AAACTCAAACCATTAGTGATTAATCATGTTTTGTTATCATCAAAACCAAGATTGGAACCTCCCTTGGTTCAACACTATGTAAAGTCATCTAATCTCTCTCTATAAAGTATCATATATAAAGAATGAATTAGCTGGAGGAGGATGAGAATGAAGCAATGTGAATAACTCATAAGATCATGTATCAAGCTAGTCAAGTTGATGCATTATTTGTATTATAAAATAAGTTATCTCTTCATAGGGTAAGATGATCTACAACTCAAGAGTAACTAAGCAAGATGCTGAAGTAGAATTTAGAGGTTAAGAAGATGTAGCCTCATCATCTATAGATAAGGGAATAGTATAGCACTAAGAAGGCATGTCATCACCATTATCGAGGCGAAGAGCAGCTGGAAGATGCATAGACTACTATTGGCACTAATTTGGTCTAGTTATTCAACCATAAACTAATTGATACCCATGTAACTTAGTATGGAGTGATCAAAGAAGGAATAGAAATCAATTTTTGGATGGGATATGAAAGTGTTGAAAGATGAAGTTAAGAATGAATGCATATATAACGTTTTGATTCTTTTTCCTAAATTTGAAAAAATGCATAATGTTATTTAAGATAAATTCTCCTAGATGAATTTTCTCACCCACCATTGATGTGGAGAGAAACTAAGGGATATTTAGGCCTAAAAAGGTAAAATGGCCACTAGACAAAGAAAGTTATATTTGATAAACAAGTGTAAGAAATTGGGAATGACTTTAAGCATACAAACATCATTAGGTCTACGAGCGACTTCCGTGTCATTAGAAATCTAAAAAATGGTTTGAACTTAAGTGAGCATGGAATGAGAAGTAATGTTATGTTTATTAAAGCAAATGTAAAAAGAATAGTATGTAGGTATATTTATGCCTAGAATTACATTAATGAGATTTCTAGGGAAGTTAATATTAACATCTTAGACTTTAGAGAAATGTGATATTTATTTCTAACTAGGCACTCTAAAAGATTGCAAAAGAATAGTCTAACATTTATAAGACTCACTCTATAAGATTGAGTAAGAAAGGATTCCACCCTTGATTAATAAAGATCTAAACATGACTGTACTCCTTGAATTGTTCTAGAAATGTAGGAGAAATGAAACAATTTTTATAGGGACTCATGAGTGGAATAATTAACAAATTAAGGAGATTCCGTATTAAAATACTCATCTTTATATTGTTTGAGTTTAAGACTAAGAGTTCTTAACTCTAGTTAAGGACCTAGAAAGAGTTAAGGACCTAGAACCTATAGGCTCTCTAGACATGAAATCGTCTCCTTTAGTCATAACCATAGTAAACAAAGTAAGGAATTTATAAAGAGCATTGGATTGAAATAAGGATTTAGAAACCTAAGAGGGCTTTAAGATTAAGAATTATGCATGGATATCATAAACTCAATGGTAAGGAACAAGCTACGTAAAACATACTTCTATATTTTCTTAGATAGTGATTTTGACAATATCTTCTTGAAGGCTTTTTGTTGGATATTTGTGATATTTAGGACTTTTATGGGAAGTAATTAGAGATTTTGATTTATATTGAGGTGGACATCTATATTGTTGTGGTACTTCTAAATTTTTTTAATAGCATAACCAAATACTCTAATGTTTCAAATTTTTCAATCTGTATTTTAAATTTAATACTATGATGAGAGTTAGTTAAGGCATAACTAATACTATATGTAATAGAAAATGGATATTGTCTATTTTTCATTAATGTTTCTTTATAAAATTTAAAAATCATGAAAAAAAATCAAAATTAAGTTTAGCAATAGTTTAAATATGTTACCAATTGGCTTTTTAACTTTAATTTCATGAAGGGTCCATAAATTAGAATAATTTTAAAAAAGCTCCTTATTCTAATATCCCAAATTAGGAAAACTTAAATTAAATCAAAATTGAGCCTAAAGAGATGTAATTGATGGTGTAAATAGTTTAATTTTACTTCAAATTTGATGAAAATACCATTAATTTTAGAAATTATGTCAAAAAGTTTTAAATCCCCAATTTTGGGAGCCTAAATTATTAAATCTAGAATTGGTACATTTTAAGCGAAATCCTAAGAAAATGAATCCCTAGAATGCTTAGAAACCATTAGTTAAATTGAATTTCATAAACACTTTTATGAAAACCCTTAAAAATAGAAAATCCCAAATTGGAATGGAATATAGTGTTTACCCAAAAGTGATCAATTATGGAAGATACTTGGAAAAATTGGAGACTAGATATTAAAAGAAGGAGGATGTAGGTAGTAGTGTTGCCAGCGACTCACTGGAGAGGCAAGAATGTTGCAGAGAAAAAGGACATGAAGTGGAATGAAAATTGATAGAAATTGAGGGATTTTTAGAAGGATTTAAGGTGCTAGTCCATAAAGAGCAACTAGAAGTAGTAATGGCTTGCAAAATTAATTAATATTTTAAGATATCAGTGCTTAAGGGGGGGTTAAGAGGGAAGAAGGGAAATGAGATGTAAATTAAACTGACAAAAGGGAAATGGATGCTTAAAAATTGATGACATTGGTCGGTTAATTCAAATCATTGGTCAACTAATATGAGCCATATTCGCAGTGGTTGATTTGTTAACTAAATTAGTCAACACCTATACTATAACGGTCAACCAATATGATCTAGATTCACATTTATCATTCTATAATTACTTCTAAATTCAAAGATAACATAATAATGCATAACAGGCACTAGAATACACCTTATATTTAATTCCAAGAACTATGAATTATTCTTTCCTAATAATTAATGAATAAAAAAGAAATTATTTTATTTTAATTATTCACACTAATTTAGGTCCTTAAAGTTTAGTTATTCTCCTTTCAACCTAACCTCTTGATGATTTGTTCTACAATTTTTATTTTGTATAACAAAATCTCTTAACATATCTAAAATTACCATAAAAATTGGAAATCATATGTATATGATGGTGAGTCCTATATTTGAATGCATTCTTAAGTCTTATATCATTGTAAGTTTTCATTTAATAATAATAAGGCCTGGGCGAGTTAAAGTAGTATTTTGTCCTAGTGTCATTATGTGCATCTTGATGAGTTGTCTTCCTAGGTGTAGCTTTGGATCCATAAATTTATGCATGAAATTTTCTTTTAGGTGAAGTAGATGCCATAAGTTCATATAGGTTTGGTATACATTCATCATCTAAATTTTTTCCCTTAATAAATGTAGTTTTAGGATTGGATGATACATTCCCTTAGGTAAATTCTAAGGCACACTTACCGTTTGATACTTTTGGGCACCTAGCATGTATTTTAACTTTTCTTTTCCCTTAATTAATCTTAACAAAGAATCTTTAAGGATATCAATTTCATTTTTCAATGTTGTATTTTCTTTTATTAATTTTTGCACACTATCATTATTTATAATCTTGGAATCTATAATATTATGCAAGTCATTTCTCAATTTCTCATTTTCTAGTTCGCATGCATCCAAAAATTTCAACATTTTCTTATACTTGAAAGATAACTTTTTCTTTTTCAAAGTTATATATTTTAAACATTTAACCAATTCATCATAAGTAAGATCATCATCATAATCAAGATCATCATCATAATCATTTTCATTATAAGAGTTAGAACAAGATAGTACCTTTTCATTTTTCGTAAAGAAAATATATGATACTTCTTCCTTGCTTTTCAATTCACTTCTATCATCTCATGTAGTAGCTTTTACAGCTTTTTTTTTCTTGCCTTCCCTCTTCTTCTTTTTATTGTTTCTTTCATCCTTATCACCATCTTTAAAGAGAGGGCATTGGGATCTCATATAATTGGTTTCCCTATACTCAAAACTAATGATGTTAGATTATTTATTTTTAGGTTTATATTTAACTTCCTTAGAGTCCTTCTTCTTTTAGAAGTTCTTGAGCATCCTTATAAAGAAAGCATTTTTGTCCTTATCATTATCACTTATGGAGGTCTCTTCATCACTCAACTCTTCTTTTGAGAATTTGAAAGCTAAGTTTCTTTTTTTGTGAAAAATATCCTCCTCTTTTATCCCCTTGATCATCATTCATAGGTAATAAGGGATCTAACTAATTCCTCTAAAGGTAAGTGGTTTAAATCCTTTGCTTTTTATATTACTATCACATTTATTTCCTATGACTTAGGTAATAACCTTAGAATCTTTTTCACTAAGTAGGTCGTACCCAACCCTTTTAGAGTGTTAATAATATTAATGAATCTAGTATATATAGAAATAATTTTATCATATTGCATATGAAAAAGTTCATATTGGTGTGTGAACATGCTAACCTTATTTTCTTTTACTTAGTCTATACCTTCATGTATGACTTGTAGTGTATGTGAAATTTTATAAGAAAATTTATATATGGAGACCTTATTAAATTCATTCCTACCTATGGCACAAAATAAGATATGTATAACCTTGCTATTTAATAACAATTTATTATCACTTTTATTACATTCTTCCTTAGTCTTAGATATATTTTAGTCACCTACAAATTAGTAGTTATATGAGGTTAATTTGACATTATTTCCTTCAAATCTACATTTTCACTTGTCAAAAATGTTTTCTAATACAAGTAATCATTACCATAAAAAATGGTGCTTTAGCAATATTTTTCCCTCTTAACTAAAAGAGAATGTTAATAAATGTGGCATTACAATATTGTACTCCAAGTTTTATTATAAATTCAGGTAATGTAAGACCTAAAAAATGTAATTATAATGTATTGAAAAAATATAAAAATATGTTAAAATATCAATACAACTTATATTAAAAAATAAGGAGAGTATAGAAAGAAATGACAAATCGATTTATAATGATTTGATGTGCAAACTTTGATTACATCCATTCTCTAAGTCATATTTGGAAATTTCATTTTAATCTTCCTTTATAGGTAAAGAATAGCCCTTCTACGACAATCTTCTTTTATTAAAGAGGAACCTTATATAACTTCAATCACTAGCCCACTAGAAAATCCACACAAAAAGAGTATCTCACTTACTCATCAAATGTGTTTAAAAGGGGGTTAAAACTAAAAGTGATTAACACACTAAAATGTGTAACCATACACTCACAATCACTTATTTCACTCAATTTGATCACTTCTATACATTACAGTGCACTTGAATGCTCTTAGATACTTTTTTTATGTGATTGAATGTATAAAAAACTCTGCAACACCTATTTATAGGCTTATAAAAATGAACTAGCTGTTCATAATCTTTTGAACTCATTAATTACAATATTTCCATTAGAAACTAGCCATTGATTAGTAACCTCTAATCTACTACACTATTGTACTGTTATATCATTCAGGCATACTGGTTGACCACTCATATGTACTGGTTGATCGATTTAGTAATAACATCTCCATTTAATTTACTATTTAATACAACATTTTTTCCTTAAAAAATTTACCTAAATTAGTTTCAAAATATTATTTACTACTCAATCTCTTTAACTTTTATTGGTTGACCATTATATAGTTTGTTTATATACTGGTCGACTGCTCTCTAAGTACTGGTTGACCAATCTTTCTCGAAAGTAGTTTTTAACCACTTTTAAACTTTTCCTATTTATTTCAAAACCTCAAAAACATATTTAAATAATTTTATTCAAAAATAAATTGCTTAAAAACATTCAAAACCTTCCCTAAATATAATTTAATACATGAAGAGGATTTTTAATAAATTTCCTCTAATTTATTAAACCTATGTGAAAAATAAACCCAAACTTAAATGTGTACGTATGAGTTGATTCTTTAAACATATTGAGAATATTAAGATAAGATTTAAAATGAAAAGTGCATAGAATAATCTATTTAATTTAATTTATCTTGAACTTAATCCTTCATTTAATAATTTGATGTTCATATACCATCAACTTTGGCTCCAATTTATATTATTTCTTGCCTTTTAGATTTCCATCTTTTCAATATATAAAATACAAAGAAGTTATTAGTAATAAAGGTGTTTTTGTCTTCACCAAAACATGGCTTAAAACATCCCTTGTTTTAATACATTTATGTGAAAATCAACCCCTAAAAATGTGTTTTTCTTTCAAATAAAAAAAACACTTAAAAATACTTTCCAAGAGCCCATTGAACATATGAACCAATAACTAAACCTAATTACTTTAAATCAGGATTAATTACAACTCGATTTCCTTATTCTTACTAAAAAAATTTTCACTTATAATCATATTTATGCATGAACATTTTGAATGATCTTACTATGCACCTCAAATCTCAATAAAGATTAATCTAAAGTCATTAGAATTTTAAAAAACTAAACAAGAGTGTTCTTGCTAAAAAATTCATAAAATATGCCCATTAGAATTAACGAAGTATCATTTTTTTAAAATAAAACTAGTCATCATAATGATTAGAGTTGTTTGTTCAATCTAATAGGCCATTTGGTTAATATATAGTGAATCAAATGTCAATTGAATGATTGAATAAATATGTTAGTCCTTAATAGCACCTAAGACGGGGTGAATTAGATATTAATAAATTAATATAATTTTTCTACTTAATAATTTTACTTTAATAAAATTTTAATATTGTGATAATGCTACAAATGTAATTTAGTGTCAGTCACACAAATATATATGAAATAGAGGAGTATAGGGAAGAGAATATACAAGAAAATTTATAATCATTCAGTAAACAATCCTTGCGTAAGTCCACTCTCTAAGTCTCTCTTGAAAATTCACTATAATCTTCTTTCATGAGATAAAGAGAAACTGTCTTACAAACAATCTTCTTAGAAAGGTGAAAACGATTATAAAGAATCTTCCTTAAAAGGTGAAAAGGAACCTTTATAATCTTTTTTCAATTGGTTAAAAGTAACCACTTTAATTAAATAATATAAAGCCTTTTAATAGGAAAATTACACCTCTAATTATTTTACATGCTTACAATAATACCCTGAGGCTCCAATCAAATACAATGAAGGAATAAAAGAAAGAAAAATCTTGACAACATCCTCAAATGTGTTCTTGAAAGTTTACAACATTATTTATCTTCTCTCAATCTCCACAAAAATCATCACAACTATTCAGCAACTATAAAACCATGTATTTGTAGCATTAATAAGCTTATACAACTATTTTCAACATTAAATAGTTGTTAGACACACTTAAAAAGTCATTAAAGATAATATTACTTTCAAAAATACAAACTAATTGTTCTAACAATTTGGTCAACCAATGTATCAATCAATGACATGTCATAAACTTGCTATGATGTTTTTTAAAATATTGATCAGTTAGTACTTGATATTAGTTGATCAATATATTGGTCAAACAATAAGCTATATTGGTTGTCCAGCGAACTTAAAAATATTTTCCAAACATTTTTCTAAGTTTTCTATATTTTCAAAATCATTCTTTTGACAAAAAATGTGACTTAAACACATTTTAAATATGCCCAAAAGTATTATATATATTTAAGTAAATTTATTTGAAATCAAAACCTCAATTTATCTTGATACTTGAAAAGATTTATGTATTAGGTTAAGAAAATGTCAACACATATGCATGATGAGCCTTTAAAGTGTTGATATAACTAAAGCAAGGTTATAAGTAGAATTACAATAATTTTATTAAACTTGATGTGCTTGCTTCATCCTTATTCTTGATTCTTCACTTGAATTGCAAACGTATTCCATATTTTCATTTTCTTCGTCCTTTAGTTTTCCTCTTTTCATTAAATTTGATCTTTCTCACAATAATTTACTAATATCACCAAGGATAAAAGATAATGGTAATAACTTGTTTTTTTAACATCAAAACTAAAGATTAGAACACTTGATCCAACAAAATGTTTTTTAAAGAATCATAAAAACTTTCTAAAAAACCATCTAACTTGTCTCCAAATAGGAGAAGTGTTATTTGAAATATAAGGCAAAGAGAAATGTAAAAGAAACCTTAGAATGGGTGGTTTTAATGATAGTGAATTAAGTGGTAATAAGTTATTTACCACATCAAAGAATGAATTTAAAGTACATATCATGTGATTTTTAATTAATTGAGGAGTTTAAAAATTTATTCATGATTTTTAGTGTGATTAAGCATGATAATTGACCTTAATTTCAAAAAATTCTTATTTTAAAAAAAGTATGACAATTGACATATATTCCTAATTATGCATGTGATGTGTGCTTTAAGTGTCATGGAGACACCATTAAGACATATATGCTTGTATGTAGGCTATAAATCACAATGTTAGTGGCTTGTGTGCAATTGGTATGTGTTGTTATTGTGGGATACATGTTAAAATTATTTCGAGGCTGAAGAAGGACGTTTATAGGTTATTTGTTTGTGATGTGAGTATAGTATGAGGATTGGCCTAGGTCAATATCTAATGTTAGACTATAAAAAAAAAAACAATTTGTCATCTGAAGAGATTCCTTGGAGTATAATCTAATCCATTTTCTTGAAAAAATATCAAGAACCAAATTGGAATATAGATCAATATGTTTGTTTAGGTTAACCCATCAGAGCCTAGTCGAAGTATAAAGAAGAAGAAGAAGAAGAAATCAGCAGTTCACAAACATATGGAAGGTGTAAAGAAGAAGAAAAAGAAGAAAATTTAAATATATTAACAAAAGATTAAAAAATTATAAGTTATTACTACACCTAAGGTCCTCACTCACAAAATGATTTCCTTATCAAATCACAACAAATCTTTGAAAATTTTATTTAAAATATATAAATCTCTTCATATTCCTTATATAACCTAACAATTATACTAGATAAAGAAAATAAAATAAAAAACAACTCCTTGTATCAGTATAATCCTTTCTAGCCTTCACCCAAAAAAAAAACAAGAAATAAGAAATCTTTTAAAAAATGAAAAAAAAATAGTGAAATAGTTAGAAATTTACTTCAATAAAAACAATCAAAAATTGAAAAAAAATATGAATGAAAAAACTACTAACAAAATTTAGATAAAGAATATGAAAAATTATAAATTGGTTTTTAATTTATACTAAATTAAATAAATTTTCAAAAATATTTTAAATTACCTATATAATTTAAAAGGACTTTATTAGTGATACAATAATTATTTTAATATATAAGATTTTAAATTTTGTAAAACACTGTGGTCCTAATAAAATGTTTATAAAAGAATAAAAAAATATTAAAAGTCATTAATAATTTAACATTAACTTTAATTAAAATTTTATGCGTCTATTTGCATTAATTATTTCATAATAAAACCTTTTTTGTTATTGTACAAGACATTCATCATATTGTAATGTTATAAATTCCTTTTATAAAATAAATTTCTTCCTATGTAATAAATATCATCACGTATGAATAAAATAAATAAAAAATTATACTTTCCTTTTATAGAAAAATAAATAATGAGAAGCATATACTTGATCGAAGTATATTTTATGTATGGAAACTAGTTAAATATCAGGATTGATATAAACAAAAAACAAGTAATTTGTTTTTAAAAAGGATATTAAAGAAAAGATAAATAATTACATAAATAGAATATAAAAATGCTAAATTACAAAAAGAAATTTAAAATAAATCATTATTTATTTATTTAATGTCTTTAAGAATATAAAATACCATATTATAAATATACCAATAAAAATAATTTTTTGGGAAGTAAATACCTATTAAGGATAGACCTACATAGATGAAAAAAGAATTAGAAAGTTATTGCAAATAAGAAATAAGTGGATTATTGAAATAATGATAATAATATCTCTTTCTAAACTTTCTAAGAGTTGTACTACATTTTATGTCAATAAAAATTATGAATAAGAAAAAAAGGTCCTTAGATTAATTATAAATTATAAACCTCTTAATAAAACTTTAGAATATATTAGGTATCATATTCCTAACAAAAATATTAATTACAAAGACTTTATAATGTTCATATTTTCCAAATTTTGACATGATATCTAGTTTTTGAAAAAAAAAACACTTAGTTACTTAAAGATTAATATATGACCAGTTCATTTTTATAATTCAAATTAAATGTTATGCCTTGTAAGCTAAAAAAGAAAAATGCTCTTTTAGAATCTTAAAAAATTATGAATGATATTTTAACTTTTGAGTACTTTCCTCTTAAATAGGACAGTTTTTTAAACATATGAAAATATTTATTTACAATATTAAAATGTATGATTTAATAAGATCAAAATAAGAACCTAGTATTTTTCAAATAAGGATTATAGTACAAGACACAATAAAACCAATAAAAAAAGAACTTCATAATTCATAGATAACAATTTTAACAAAATATTTGACAAAACAAATTTATAAAGATTCTTAAGACAAGTAGTTAAAACTCCAAGAGAAATATGACTTATTAGGTTGCATGGAAGCTTTTCACTTACACAATTCGCTCCTCAAGAATCCCTTGGTTAAAGGATGGAGATAGAAATACAAGTTTTTTCCATATTGATCGACTACATGATTGGTCTCTCATGGCCGACCATAGCTAGTTCTATAATAATATTATTATATATTATTAAAATATAAAATAATTATATAATAATAATGTATTATTATTATAAGACTAGTCAGCTATGGATGCATATGATCTGTTGGCAATATAGTTTTTCCCTTTCCTATAATGTTATTCTCAATCGAAGCCAAATTGCTCTACTCCCCAACTAATAATTTAGGAATGTCACCATGATCAAGAGATATTAGGGAAGCTTTTTTTTAAAACATTTCCATAATACTTTAGGAATTTTTTATATCTCCTACTATAATTTTAAGTTCCATAAATCCTTCATTCTTAAATTTATTTCTCAAGGTTAGGTAGATACCCCTTATAAAACCTCTTATAAAATAAGAAGTTGGGAAAACCTTATTTAATCTTGATCCCTCATAGGCACAAGGCCTAGTTGGATTTAATGCTTAATTTTAAAAAATCAATTGGATTTAATGCTTATTTTTTAAAAATATTAGTATTTTATAATACCTCATCCTCATTGGTATAGGTATACATACATCTTTCTCTTCCACCCCCATCTTTTTTATTTTTCTTTTTCACCTCCCAAACTTTAGTGTTTACATTTCCATTCTCTTTCTTCATTTTTTTACTGTCCATGACTCTAATTGACCAATGATACATATCAATCAACTCTCTTGTTATGTCCGTCACAACCATACTAAATTTGTCCTGCAAAACTACCAAAATTGTCACAAAAATTAAGAAAGGCAACAATGAAAAGTTACCAACTTTCAATCAATTATCTCTAGTGATTGTTGTTGATACTAGCACTAGCATTGTGCTCCTTTTAATCATAAGAGAAAAATACCCATAGTCTCATCACTAGTCACCACTTGGATCACTGCCGATTAACAAAAATATAAATTAAGACTCAGAAACATATTTTTTCTTCAATTCTTTCAAATTTGTTAAGAATTTAAGTTTCTTGATTTTATAAAGTTTTTCTAATCATGAAGAGCTTTCAAATGGTTTAAAAATCATTAAAATTTAAAATTGAAAATTTTTTGGGTGGAAGAATATTCTAAGCATCGAAAATATTGTTTTGGCGACCTTTTGGAGACTCTTTTAAAACAATTTTGAAAAATTATATAAATCATAATTACAATTTTTTCCTTAGGAATTATAGTGAAATTCCTAATGTTTTTTTAATTAAAAATAAAATAAAGTTTAAACAATAATAGAATCAATGATAGAATTAAATAATTGAACCACTATAACAAACCTGATGAGATCTAAAATGTTAATTAATTCAATAATTTGTAGATGGCATTGATTAAGATATTTCCTTTTTCTATTTTCTAGGAATGTTAGGAGTGAGACTCTCATCACAAGGCTTAGACAAAGAATTACGTCAATTAGGTAAGTTCATATCTACTTACTGATATAGAATCCATACTAGCCTTTGAACATAGTTCAATGTTAGTATGGACGATGACATATTAGGGTAGGATGTATGCCTGCATTTATATTTATGTTTGTATAATTATATATATATACACATATTAGTACCTATATATATATGATACATACATATAAATACATAATTGCATATCCATTATGACAAGGTCTATATAATTAATATTAAGATATTTGAGAGGATTCATATGGGTTTAGTTATTTAAGACATACTGCATGCATCTTTAATGATCATTTTATGACTAAGTGCTTGCTTTGTGGAATTATGTGATTGAGATAATAGATTATGTGCTTGATGTATTGTTATATCATTGTAGAGGAAGAAAAATCTGTAGGACATGCCACTTGATGGGTATGCATCATGGCCAAATGTGCAATTGTTTGATCATGTAGGGTGGTTGTGATATTTTATATTAACGAGATATGATACGGACTAATCCT
>JAOXYD010079732.1:0-12359 GCA_028565735.1 Pinacopodium congolense
TTCCACAAGATTATAATTTTCAGTAATTTTATAAATCATTTTATAACTAAAATTGCAAAGGTTTGAAGCATAACTAAGATAGTTCTTTAATTTTATCTTTTCGTCTTTTAATCAATTAATTTATAATTTTCCAGATAATTTTAATCTAATTAATCTGGTAATTAACTTAAGAATTTCATACATTTTTCCCCGTGGGTTCGACACTGGGAGTCTGAAAATTACTCCACTTATTACTTCTTCGATAGGTGCACTTGCCTTTCATCACGTTGGTTTTCGCTTAATCTTATTTTGGTTTTTAAAGTAAAATCAGTTTAAAGAATTCCCATTTTTAATCATTCAACCAACGAATAACAATAAGGCATAAGGCCTGTATAAAAGAAATCCACTTATTTCCTAGTATTAAACCCATGACTTGGACATTTTGCTAACATTTCCCTATACCTTTCCCATGCCTCATACAAACTCTTACTCTCATACTGAACAAAAGAACTGATTTCAGTTTTCAACTTCACCATCTTAATAGGCGGGAAAAACTTGGCTAGAAATAGCTTCATTAAATTGTACCATGTAGTAATGGAAGCAGTGGATTGGTATTAAGCCTTGATCTATCCTTGTCTCTTAATAGCATCATTAGACATACCATTGCTCTTAAAAAGATTGCAAATGTCAAGGAAATTTTATAAATGCTCATTGGCACCTTCTAAAGTTGTATCACCAAATCATGAACCTCTAACTATTAAAATAATGCTACGAGGGATTTCAAAGTTATTTGCATTAACCTAAGGCCTCACAATTCTAGCCATATGTTAGTTAAAAGTCTAGAAACCCATTAAGGTCTATCAATTATTTGTTCAGGTGGATCCATCTCTAAGTCAAAATATTGTTCAGTAAAAGTTTCTACTCCTACAGTTTTAAAAGTGCTTGCTTGATTTTCTTTCTTTTGCTTTTGAATGGTTCTTTTAAGTACTGGATCAAATTCTAACTTCTTGGGATATTATCCTGGAGTATGTATGCAAATTTAAATAAACAAGAAAATAAAACAAACTACTAAACAAGAAAAACTTACAAAAGAAATAAAACATAATCAATCAAAAGCAATTAAAAGAAATGCAAAAACTTTAAACAATATAAACAACTTTAGACTAATCTTCATTAATTTATCCTCATATTCCAATTATTATTGATGAATCCCTACCAATGATGCCAAAAACTTGTTAGAGCCTGCTAATGATGCCAAAAACTTGTTAGAATTTGGTTTGATATGAAATTGATCCTCAATTAATTACTAAATAGTTCAAACACAATTTCTTAAAATCTTTTCAAAACCAATAAATACAAAAACTATAAAGGTCATCAAATAATACAGGAAAATATTTAAGATCCAAGTTATCTTCCCATAGGGAATCCTAAATTGAAAATAAAAATCCAAATTAGGTCACAATTATCTAGAAATTTTGAATCAAATGAAACTAACAACTAATTTTACCAAGTAAAATTACAATGATAACTTATGCAAAATAACTTAGTTTGAATAAAAGGATTTTCCAATGAATGATTTAGTTAAGGAATTAGTTTTTAAGGATCTAAATGGATTAATTATGAATTGAAAGACTGGTTCTAGGCTCACTTTATTAAACCAAAGTAACGTTATGTTTAAGACAATGTTTTTTATTTATTGATGACTTAAATTGAAGTTTGATCATTCATTAATTTGAAGTATTTGGCTTAAATTTTAGGAAGCTTGACCTAAAAAATTACAATTTTCATATTATAACCCTAAATACAAACCAAGGTTTGGTCATTCAATGATTTAAATTAAGTGACTTATTGATTCGTCCAACAAAATAGGTAGATTTCTCTAATCTTGATTTGTTTCTTAACTTTTTTTTAAGTTTTTAATTTTGAATAAGCATCAATCTGATCATTTAAGAAAAAGTCAGCCTTAAATCATACACTAAATCATACTAATCACATATTCAGATCATTTCATAACCATTCACTAACAAAATAATGAATTAGCAACTCATTTTAAGTAAAAATAAGGCATTCTCATCACATTCAACATGTTCTTATACAAATGATAACAATAAGTGGTTTAAATGTAAAACAAGGTTAGAATGCACCGTTAAAAGGCTAAAAACATGTTTACAAGCTTGAATTACGTGTCTTAGCTTTAATAATCTTCAAATATCAACTTGAATCTTAAAAAAAAGATAAAAAAGATGAAGAATAAGAGAAAGAAGCCTTAGAACATGAACAACCTAAATTTTTTTTTTCTAATTTCATGTTCTCTCTATTGGGTTGCAACCAATCAGAAGGGAGATCCAACTAGAAAGAGTTCGATTACTACTTAAATGGGGCTTGAAAAAGGGTTAAACAATGTCGTTTTACTATCCATATTTAAGTCCCATAACAAAATTAAATGCAAGGCTTGGGAACCTAAATACGGTGTTAACTGCTACTTCATTTTACTCTTGTTTTTACTCAAATATTCACATTTCATGATTTCCACTTCTATTGGGTTGCAATATGCAAATTAAACAATTTAATAAGAAAAAAAAGGAATCAATTAAGCATTAAAATAGAGGCAGATTAACATCAAAATTCCTTCAAAAATCATATGAATTGAACCTTTATCAACTTAGTGAACCAAAACCAATTAGTATGAGAACATAAATAATTGATAGATCAATTAAATATCCTAAATAATTAATTAAAGATTTTTAATTGAAAGTCAATAAATTCATTTTCTTGGTTGAATTTGTGATTTTGGATATGGGTTATGATGTTAAGGTCACTTGACCCTAAGTAGGCCCTTCTTAGCTACAATTAAAGCATTGATACATATGCACAGGGGAAACTTACGCTTAAGGTAGAAGATGAAGAAGTCGTTATTAGAATCCATGAATCCATGAGAAATTATATAGGAAAATACGATTTTTGTTTTTTTAGATGTAGTTTATGTTAAAATCACTAATGTTTTGGAGGAAATAATCACTCAAGACCCCTTTGAGGCATGCATCCTAACAGAGAGAAAAGAGAGGCATCTAATTTAGAGATAAAAGAACAAAAGGAGTATTAAGAGGCCAATAAACTAATAAAGACAGCAAGAGAGTCAATATTCAAGGAGCTTGACAAATTAAAGGAAGGAAAAGCAAAAAACCTTCATTCGAAGAACCACCAAAGCTAGAATTGAAGAGACTATCAGATGATTTATCATATGCTTTCTTGGATGCAGACTCTAAATTATTGGTTATTATTTCCATGAGGACTATTGTAGGAAAGATATCAAATATCAAAGAGATCAGTCCCTCTATTTGCACCCACTAGATCTTATTAGATGACGAATACAAACCAGTGGTACAAAACCAATTGAAACTTAATCCCAATATGAAATTAAACTATTAGATTCATGAATCATATATCCCATCTCATACAATTTGTGGGTGAGTCCCATACAAGTTATTCCAAAGAAAGGTAGCAATGAAAGTGGTGTCAAATGAGAAGAATGAGTTGATTGCTACATGTATACTCATGAGTTTAAGGGTATACATTCATTATCACAAGTAAAATGATGCAACAAGCAAGGACCACTTTCTATTGGCATTCATTAATTGGATGTTATAAAGGCTCTCTAGTCATGCACACTACTACTTCTTAGATAGACTTTTAGGTTATTTATAGATCCCTATAGCCCTAGAGGATCAAGAGAAGAGGGCATTCATGTATCCAGACAATATGTTTGCTTATAGGAGAATGCATTTTAGATTGTGCAATACTCCTACTAGTTTCCATAAATGCATATTAGCAATTTTTTATGAATTAGTAGAGGATATACAAAAGGTATTCATGGATGATTTGTCAATATTTGATGGTTCTTTTGATTTATATCTTACCAACTTAGCCTAAGTGAACTTAAGAGATGTGAATAAATAAACCTATTTTTTAATTAGGAGAAGTGTCATTTCATGGTAAATGAAGGCATAGTGTTAGGCCATAAATTTTCAATTAAGAACACTGAAGTAGATAGAGAAAAAGTTGAGACCATTGATAAGCTACCTACGCCTACTTCGATAAAGGTAATAAGGAACTTTCTTGGTTATGTAGGATTTTATAGAAAATTTATTAAGGATTTTATCAAGATAGCAGGACTTCTTACTAAGATATTAGAGAAGGATGTGAACTTTAATCTTGATGAAGAATGTTTTGAAGGATAAGTTGATTAATTCCCTAATTATGGTTACACCTAATTGGGGGTTACCTATTGAACTCATGTGCGATTATTTTGACCTTGTTATAGGAGCAATACTTAAACAATGCAAGATAAACACTTCCAGCATATTTACTATACAAGTAAGACATTGGCAGATGCACAAGAGAATTATACTACCACTAAAAGAGAATTGTTTTCTATTGTATTCAAATTAAATAAATTTATATCTTATCTTGTGATGTCTAAAGTTATTATGTATATAGATAACTCAACCCATAAGCACCTGCAAATCAAGAGTAAAACTAAGCCAAGATTAATATGGTGGGTTTTGTTGCTACAAGAATTTGACTTTGACTTTAGGGATAAGAAGAGACCAAATAATCTAAATGCAAATCATCTATCTCGTTTTATAAAAAAATAACCTAGAGACTTTAAGAGAGGAAAACATAAATGATACATTTCTTGATGAGCACTTATACGCTGTACTTAGCAGGTGTGTTAACACACTTTGGTTGGTTGATTATATTAATTATTTTTCTAGTAAGGTCTTACCATAGGGATGATTTATCAGTAAAAGAAGAAAATTTGTAGTGATCTAGAACATTATCTATGGGAGGACCCTTACTTAATTTGTGTGTGCACAAATCATATAATTAGGAGATGTATAGCTTACACAGAAACAGAAAAGATCGTCAAGCACTACCATCATAAATTGGCCAAAGGACACTATTAGGCAATAGCACAGTCAGTGAAGTCTTAGAATCAGGTTTTATTGGCCTACATTATTAAAAAATGCAAGGAGGTATGTAGATAGATTTAATAGTTATCAACAGACAGTTAATGTTTCTATTGCGATGAAATGCCTAAAACTATTATTAATGTTTGTGAGATATTCGAAGTTTAGGGAATTGATTTTATGGCACCATGTTTAGTATCCTTTAGTAGCATATACATGATAGTAGCTGTAGATTATGTGTTTATATGGGTAGAAACATAAGTTTGCTTACTAATGATGTTACAGTTATTGTAAAGTTTCATAGAAAGTTGTTCACCTGATTTCAAACACCAAAAATCATCATAAGTGACAGCGGTGCACAATTTTATAATCAACAATTTGAGAAAATTCTTAAAAATTTTGGCGTCAATCATGGAGTAGATATCCCTTCTCACTCTTAAACTAGAGGGCAAGTATGTCACAAATAAGGAACTAAAAATGATAGTAGAGAAAATGGTAGAGAGCTATAGGAAAGATTGATCTCTTAAACTGGATGATGCATTAAGGGTCACTATAATAACTTATAAATCACCAATAGGTACCACTCCATATAGGTTAATTTATAGCAAATAGTTTTACTTATCGATTAAGTTTGAGCATAAAGTACATTAGGCTATTAAGTCCATTAATTATCAATTAGAAAATGTAGGTCATAAGTGCTTCTCTAGATGAAGGAACTCAATGAATTGCACTAAGAATCTTATGAGAATTCTAGGATATATAAGGAAAAATCAAAGAGATGGTATGATTAACACATTAAAAAAGTGAAAGAATTTAAAAGGTGTAATCAAGTCCTCTTATTTAGTTAAAGACTTCGACTGTTCCTAGGTAAGTTAAAGCCTTGATGAATTGGACCTTTTATTATTAACAAAGTTTTTCTTTGTGGTATAATAGAGATTTCACAATTAGAGAAGGGAACTTTCAAGGTGGATGGCTATTACCTCAAATTATACATAGGGGTGAGTTTGATACTTGGTTGATCAATGCCTACACTCTTTATAAACCAAATAAGACAAAGGCTCTAATGAGATCATCAAGCTAATGACGTTAAACAAGCTCTTATTAGGAGGCAACCCAACAATGTAGTTTTGGTAAGACTTAGTTTTTTTTATGTTATTTTTTATTCTATATTGATCTAATCTTTCAGTTAGCTTATGCTTTAGTGCTATTCTGTAGGTTTTAATCACAAGCTTTAGATCATCACCTTACACCATTTAGATACAACTTTAAGCTTTCATCACCATGCCTTAAAATGGACATCATTGTCTAGGGGAGCGTCATTTTAGTTTTCTTCTCTCAGTTTTCATGCACTTGGTTTTTTGATCCTCCAAATTGAAGAAAATTTGGTTAAAGTGTTATGGGAGGGGAGAGTTGAATATGGCATGATTTATCATATATTACCATAGTTAATTTGTTAGAAGCCTAATGGTAATGACTTAAATATTCAATCTTGATTGTTTGAGAATGAGAGTTGATTTTAAATTATAGTGTTTTAATGTCATTAATTTGTTTGTTCAGATGAGCATTGAACAGTTCTTGATTGATTTTTAGTCTAAATTTTTTTTTCTTTTCATTTTGTGCTTTTTACTTTTAATTTTAGACACTTGTTATATTCAATGTTAAATGTCAAATGTGGTTGCATGTGGACTATTATGTATATTTTGAATAGGGTTTTAAGTATAATTATGCTTAAACTAAGTGAGCAAAGATTCATTCTACTGGCTTCATACTGATTAAAAGGTGCTACTGCAATTGTGATCTAGTTTAGTAACTAGGGGGGTTCATAGTTCACCTTCACATCAAAATGATGGATGACATTACAAACAAGCTGAAAAGGGTAATCGAGCTGAGTAAATGGGACATTCATGACAAATTATTATGATGATCCATGTAGAACTTCATAGATGTTTGATATTGTACATTAAAAATTTGTCTAATTACTAATCGTGTGAATGGATGTGTTTTAACTAAGTTTTTTTCATGAAAAGGGCTATGATTTAAAAACTAAATCAAGAGCATTGATTGATTTTTTTTTTTGTACTTAATTACTTCCCAACTCTTAATTGATCTTGTTTAACTGGATGTTTAAGTCATTGTTTAATGAGAATAAAAGCTTAAGTGTGGGGATAGCTCCTAATTCATACAGACTTTATAAATGATTTGGTACCTATTTGGTTGAGTTTTGAATAAATTTCCATGTGATTCTTATGTAAATCTGTTGAATTCTTAGAATGAGATGTTACTTAGATGTTTCCTACATATGATCACATTTTATATGGCTTTGGAGAGTAGAAGCGGGATGGAAGTAATTTCCCAAGTAAATTCATCATGTGAGGAAACTTTACGACAAATTTCAAGACCATATGACAAGCCATGAAGAGTGCATTAAGAAAATAATAAAAGAAGCTTAAACAAACATCTGCTTTAGTGTAGGAGGTTTTAGTGAGAAATTAGATGCACTTATGGAGTTCAAATTATTATTGAGTTTATTTGGGATGCAAGAATATCAAGTAAGGAAGATCCATACCGAATTTTCTCACCAAAGGATAAGTAGATAAGGAGTTATAGTGAAATGACCGAATAGAGGTAGAAGCCGTCAAGACCCACGACCATAGGGAAGACACCCCCAACTTGAAAATAACCCTTCTAGGGTTATTTTAAGCCATTCTCTTGCCTTGAAACACATGTAGTAGCCATCAAGGAAGGGATTTGTAGTCTTAAGCCATCTTAAAAAGGGTTTTGATTAATTTTAAAGGAGAAGAAGGTTCCATCAACAAAGATTAAATGATCAAGACTAAGAATTAACATCAACCATCATTAAGGAGTCAATGAGCAAGATTAATTCATCATGAGCTTTTATTACCTCTTCTCTTTGTTAATTGTTTTTTTGATTAAAAAAATGATTAGTAACCTAAATTTTAATAATATTTTTGTTTTTTAAACTCTAAGATATAGTGCTCTTGTTTATTCTTGATTTAACTTTGGATTTCTAGATTTGATGTTAGGATTGCTTATGGATTTTAATGACAATGTTTATTCAATGTAAACATCAGTTTCAGATATTTGATTTATCTATGATTGATTGAGAGATCATTGCATAATTTAGATCATTCCACAAGTGATAAATGTTTCATGGATTCCTAGATATCATTTAACATAAGATGTTTGAGTTAGGTATGAACTTAACTAAAACAATAGGTTCGATAGAGCAAGGTCATGCATTCAATCAATAAATGGACATATATATTACTTTCACCTAGTTTTTTTCACTTTAATAGGACTGCATAACTAGAAAAAAGTGTTGTTTAAATTAAGGGATCTATAGTCTCATAAATTTATAAATTAAGTTAAATTAAGATAAATGATGAATAGATATACATCCTAGAGGGATTAGTCACCTGTATCCTAACTTCATTATTAAGTGTTATACTATGTGAGTTCGTTTAAGCAATTTACTTTTGATTTTCTTTGAATTCTCACTATAAAAACAATCAATTACTTTGTAAATTGTTAGGATAGATAATCTAGATAGGCACTCATTAATAATGGTAGTCCCCGTGGATTCAACACTTGAACTCACATTAGCTTTACTACTTAACGATAGTTGAACTTACCTTTAGCGTGCTAGTTTTGTTTAATTGCAATTCTTTGGCTATTCTTATTTAAAACTTAGGCATATATAACACATACGTCAAACACCCCATTTAAGTCATATCTACCTAATCCATAAAATAAATATTCACAATAGTATTATTTAATGAAATCATTCTCTTATCGTTATTATTATAGTCTTATTTTACTTTAAGCACTATTTATTCTCTTACAACTATGGTGGGAATATATAGACCATTTAAGACTATGTCCCATAGGTCCACATTTTTTTCTATGAGAAAAAAATAATCCTAGTTTTCTAATAAAAAAAATCATTCCCATAAAAAAATTATTCAACTATCATTTTTCGCCTCTAGACTAGAAGATGTTAGCAAATGTGTCATAGTGATATTTGTTCATTATTTTTTATTTAAAATGATATGCAATGAGTTAGATTAATTATGATACCACGTGTTACCTATATTGGATCCAAAAAGGGAGGGGTGAGAGTAAATTAGGCATTTAAAAAATTTGAAGTTTACCACCTAAGTGCTTATTATAATGCAATCCCTAACATCAATTTAACCTAAATGATCATGATATGAATATACCAAATGATCATAAGATAAATACTAAACAATTGTAAAAGTAATTACAATATAGAATAAGAATAGAAAGGTTACACAATCAATTTGTAGTAGTTCAACATTACTACTTATTGCCTACCTCTACTCTCCAAAATAACATTTGAAAACTTTATTATTAGTCAAAAGTTTTACAACTCTTCTTTATGAGAAGAGGAACCCTTATAAAATCCCAGTATTCTCTTAGTTAAGGTGAATAGAAACCTTATACCAACTTCTTCAAAGGTGACAAGAAACCTTTCAATTTAATCACAACAATCCAAATCCCTTTACACAAAGATATAGAAAGGTGTTTCACTTAAAAATCTAATAACTGAAGGCTCAAATATGCATAAAGCTTTTCAAGATGAAATTTGAGTGGAAAATACTTAAAAGCTTCTAGAAACAAAAAAAAATCAATTTTGATTAACCTAAGAACCATAAAAATTAAAAATCTTGCTATCAAATAGAAGCATAAGTAATGAATGCTCAACAATCACATTAAAAGCTCTTTGATATCTTCAATGCTAGAAAAATACATTAAAATTTTCATGAAGATTGTTCAACAACCCTTAGGACATGTATTATAGCCATCCTATGCTTAAATTCCATTACACATAATCAAAAATCCATTACACTTCAAAAACTAAATATTACCACACTCTATTAAAACCTACAATGAATTGGTTTTGTATTATCGTTATTTCTCTATACAAACATTTCATTGTAATGGTGCCATTCAAAATGTCAATTATAGTGTTATTGATTGTTTTTAAACACTTCAAGATCACCAAAGTGCCATTGTGCCTGTCATTATGGACTACTATTTAACTATTGGAAATAAAGTACCTAATAACTCAAGCTAAAATGACACTGCTCATTTTGCCAATATAAGGTGTTGTTGTTCTTTTATAAAACTTCATAAAATTTGATCAAAACATTTTTAAACCACCAAAACTTGCCCCAAAAATTTTTTAAAAAATTATTAAAGTGATTTTTATGATCAAGATTTCTCATTTGAAAAAAAACTTAAAATGTTACAATTCATGTAATTTTAAACATATTTTGAAAATTTTCAACTCAAAATCAATGCCAAGAAACTTCCAAATAATTCTTTTTACTAGAAAACCAATTTACATAAGTGTCAAATGATCCCTAAAGTAATTTTAGACACCAAGAAATTTACTCTAAAATAAAAAATATTTTTGGCTTAAAATTATTGTTTTAAACAAATTGTGTTATGCAAGTGCACTTTTGAAGCACTTATGCAATGTAAATGCACTTTTAAGCCCCTAAAGTTCTTGAACTTTCAAATAAAACTTATAACAAAATACCTAAATAATATTCTTACATCCACATTTTAAGTCTCTTTTGAAAATTTACGTAACTCTTTTTTTATTTAAATAAGGGCACTTGTTTAACTATGAAAAAAAAACAACTCTTGTATAATAGTCTTTAATAGCAAAGAGCAGTTACTTCCCTTTTCAAGTCTATTCAATAACATAAAATGAACAAGATAATTTTACACTAAAAATCATGTTTACTGAAATCAATTATTCGTGACTAAAATTGCTTCAGATCAATAAATGAATGCCTAGAAATGCTTTGAAACTTTTTTAATTGTGTTATTGTAACTCTTATTATTTATGCATATATGTAGCAAATTTAAAACCTAATATTTATATCTATAATAGCTTTATAAAATATTAAATAGATGAACTAGTCACTGGAAACAAAAACTTGCCATTAAAAATTAAAATTCCATTAGTGATATACCATTTTAGCATATTATTGATCTTAATTGGCAACTAATAAGGGTTATATTAAGTTCTCTAAATTTTTATAAGTTTGTTAAACCTAATTACTCAATATTGCTAAAATAATGTAAAAGTAAAAGAGTCAGGCAAGAGGTATAAACCAAATCTATAGTGGTTCAGTGTCAATCTCCATATCTACATCTACTCCCCATCACCTTATTGGGAATACTATTTCAAAGTTATTTACATAAAAATTGACCCCTTTTTCAATGGCTTTAGGGTAACCTTTAAAAAACATTTATCTTTTAACTCAAAACCCTTAAAAACACTCTTGAAACATATATCACTTGACTCATAAAGTGTTTAAGGAGGGCTCATAATACTCTTGAACGAATGCACAAAAACAATCTTGAAGTAACATAAAAAACTTAACCAAAACGTCATCAATAATACCTCAAAAGACCTCAAATCTCCTGTATATATCTTAAACAACTCATGCATGCCTTATACACTATATAATGCATATATTTATGGTGAAATTTTTGCTATGTAGTTGTTTACAAACTTTGTATAACATTAAAATCTATAAAATTCATTTTACTATTAGTTTTTGTCAATTAGAATGTGATTCTCGACACTATCAATTGACTAGTCTCAAGCATCGATTGACCAGGTCGTCTATTCTTTCAAAAATTAACACACCAGTCAATTAGTTAAGCCCTTTAGTCAACTAGTGACTAATCAACCACTACTTGTATAGACTAGTTTTACACCCTTCAAAACACATTTAAATGCATTAAAATTAACCTAAAATCATTTTTGATAATTTAAAACACTTTCTTGACACTCACATATAAAAAAACGTCCTAAAATTCCTTTTTATGCACCAAGAGGATTATTTTGAATCCATTCGTCATGCAATTTCTTTTGATTATACAAATTAAATGCTTAAGTAATCATGAATGCAATTATGCATGAATTGAGCCCTTTAAACACAATGATAAGACTCAGTAAAGCAAAATTACAATATTAAAACTATTCAAACTTTAACTTGGTCTTAAAATTTGATTCTTTTCCAATCGATCATCATCTACTTCATTTAAGTTCTAAGACTTGAAAACAATATGTTCAACATGTAACACCCCAAAACATATATTAGTGAATAGTAATCAATTTTTTTCACCTAACCCCACTCACTCTTTTCTTCTCATCTCATGCACGAATTCACCCCATTCCTACCTCCATTTATAGCTGCCATCTCCTCCCCCTCTCATCTCCATTTTTGTGATTTTCAAGCTTCATTTCATACCATTTTGTTGATCTTTTGATCTCAAAATCATAGGGCTTTTGTTCTCCTCACCAAAAGCTACAAGATGACACTAGTATGGAGCTCCAACACT
>JAOXYD010079743.1:0-12359 GCA_028565735.1 Pinacopodium congolense
TCAAGGACAAAGTTACATTTTTGGTGTCATTGTTAGGGATCGAATTTAGGTCACTTGTATGATAGGTGGGAATACTTTTATTTATGTAAATCTAAATATTTTTTGAAAAATGTAAATATAAATATTTGATTTACTATAAAATAATATTAAATAAAATAAAATTTAATATTCACATATATTATAATAAAAATAATACGCATAATAATACAATACAAAAAGTAACAACAAAAAACAGAAAGAGGAAACAACATCACAAACCAGAATACAAAAACTAAAAATAACAACAAAAAATAAAACAAAACTAAAGCAAACGAGCCCTAATGACCTGTTTGTTTTTATTTATATTTTTTATTTTTTATATTTTCAAAAATAGAGAAATAGAGGAAAAAAATGTGTTTGGTTATATTCTGTTTTGTTTTTCTATTTTCAAAATTAGAGAAATATAAACAGAAACAGAGAAATAAGAAAATGATGTTTTTCTACTTTTTGAAAACAAATTTTATAAACAAATTTTTTTACATAAGATTATTAATATAATCTATTGACTAACAATGTATTTTAAAGGTATATAAAAGTATTTTGATCTAATAATTTAAATTTATTTTATATTTGGTTATTATTATTAAATTATTTTTTATTATAAATCCCAACCAAACATGTTTTTATTTTTTATTTTTTATTACAAATATCAACCAAGCATATTTTTATTTTTCTTTATAAGAAAAACAAAAACACAAAAATAGGAAATAGAAATAGAAAGCAACCAGATTTTCATTTTTCTTTATAAGAAAAACAAAAACACAAAAATAAAAAATGGAAATAGAAAGTAACAAAAAAAAAAAGAAGTGATACCAAATAACCCCTACGTTTTTTTATACACGAAATACTTCCCTTTCTTGGATTATATAAACTTTCCTAGATCCTTTTTATGACTAATTGAAATTCCTTTACTTTGCTTCCATTTGTTGAAATTGTTTGAGGGCTTAATTAAACTTATTAAAGCATTCATAAAAGCTTTCATTTTTATATCTGACCCTTAATTCCTCCATGATTCAAATATGTTTTTGAATTTCTTCTAAAGTAAGATCCTTATAATGAAGGAGAGTTTTTGTAATAATTGGTCTGAATTGAAAAGTTTAAAAAAGTTTAATCTCTAGAACCCTCAATTGGTATACTATAACCATGCAATTATATCAAAATAGGCATTTGATCATAAACTTACGCTCAAAATACTTGGAAATCATAAAATTTGGTATCTTCCTCCTTGGCCTTATATTTGAATTCTAAAGCTTTGCAAACTTTAATTGAAAGGTGTGAGAGTGTTAGTTTATATCCTTATAGTCAATTTCTTTATTGTAATTGATATGTATGATATTATAAATTTTATTGAATAGAAAAACATTCTTTATCTTTGTATATTTTTAATTATATTTAATTATTAATCATAAAGATAAAATTCTTGAAATAATTACCATGTGATTAAATTATTATGAGATTTAAATTGTATTTTTGTATTATTCCTAAAATGTTCATAACCATAGTTTCATCAAGACAAAGTATTGATAAAACGATTAGACTAGTATATGCTATATCTCTTTCTAATGAAGAAAATAATAGATTTTATATATTAAATATAGAGACACTTAAAACAAATGTGTAGGTATTTATTAGAGAATTAGTTCACTGAACTAACCCAATTATAAAAGATCCTAAATAGAACAATACTTATGTGCCTACTGATTATTTCATTATGATAATTGTATAATTGATCTTTATACTTGAAATTACCAAAGTTATCTCATATAACAATTACTATATTTTGATGTTACTTATGAGTTTTCTTTGGAGTAGTTCAATTTGGTAGTTATTGGATATAGTGTGAACTATATGAAGATGGATGAGTAAATTAATAAAGGATTTGACACTCTAAAATAATTATGAAGAATGTTCACTTTTTGATTAGTGATGATTTAGGAATTGAAATTTAGAAACTTTGTTTTTTAAAATATTAATTATAAATTATTTACTAATTAAAAAATGAATATGATTGGATTATTTAGAGTTAACACTACTTCTATACTCTAATTCCAATTGGAATATTAGATGACGAAACAATTAAATTATACATCACAATCTTACATGAATAAGTTAAATCAAATCACTTTAACATTCCTAATATTTGAGTGATCATGATATGCTATTAGATATCAATCATAATTTATGAATTATGAATTATAATTATAATTTATAATCATTGTCAATATATTGGAAACTTAATGTGCCACACATAAAAAGTCTTTTAAAGGAGAATTTTTTTTATAGATAAGATGGAGTTTCTTGAGAAGTTGTAGAAACTTCAATGATCAATATGTGATATTTAATTTTATTATGATTGATTTGTAATTATTAATAAACATTTGACTTTAATTGTAATTTTAATAATTTCTAAATTTATGCAAAATTATATATTTCATATAAAAGGAAGAAAAATGAAAATATAGCTAACACTATTTCATTCTTCTACTCAAATTGGATTTGAGTTCTTTTGGACTATAGATCTGTAGATACTATTAAAGATCGGATGATTGGATGATTTGTAGTTGACGGATTTATTAAAAGAAAAAATTTTCAATAAGAAAGTGAAAACAAATTAGTGTAATCTTATTATTTTTCTTATTATATGTTTCAAATTAAATTTTGTTAAAGTTGATCCATGAGAAAATTTTAATATTATTCCCCTGCATCTTGATTTGATTTGGGTATGTTTCCCAACAGTACTATCAAGGCCACTTTTAAAATATTTAATTTGATACATATGCTTGATTCTAATTGATCTAAAATATTCAAGAGTTATATTCTCTTTTGATATTATGAATATTTGCTTTGGAAATATTTTTCTCATTTGTTCTGTTGACTGTCCCGAAATGCTTATGAAAGCTTTATTCTTTATGTTATGAAAGTGTTCCACACACATTTGATGTTTTCAATTTAATTCCTTTAAATTCTATAAATGTTCCAAAACACCTCTACGTGTTTTTGGTATGAAAATTTGACTATACATGTATGTCTCGTCAAAATGGGTTCTGGAAATGTTCAAAGTGTTCATGTTATCAAATTTCTATGAAGTGTTTTAAGGATTCTGGTTGTTCCTATCAAATTTCTACTTAATGCTTAAAATTGTTCCATATTCTGTTTTATTTTGACTTCCGACTGTTATGTTGGTTTCTATTAAGACTAAATTACCCAAATTAATTACCAAATTTAGCACTTAAAGCTCTTTTTCTCAAAACAAAGTTAAAACCAACTAACCAACAAGTATACCGATCACAAGTAATAGAATAAGTATTTAAGACTTGAATTATCATCTGACAGAGATCACTTATAACCAATATTAAGGAAAATGACTCACAATTATCTAAAAGAACCAAATTGAGTGATTAAATTAACTAAATTTACCAAACTAAACTAAAAGGGCTTCTAACTTTGCAAAGAAGACTAAACTTGAATTTTAAGGTTGTTTAATTGAATAAATGGTCAAGGAAATGATTTTCAATGATCTAGATGGATTAATTAAGGATTGAGGAACTTCAAAAGTAAGAGAAAAAGCATTGATTTGATCATAACCTCGTTTTAATTTAGGGTAACTTCACTAAATCAAGACAAAGTTATGATCATATCAATGCATTTTCTCTTCCTTTATAAGTTTAAGATTTGGTCCACTCTTAAATCAACCAAAAGAAGGTTTAAAGTGCAAGAAAATTAACCTAAAAATTTATATTTTCAAATTACTACCCTCAAGATTAACCAATCATTACTGTTGTATTGATTAAAATTAAGTTACTTATTGATTTTCTAATGGATTAAGAGATTGGCCCTTTTCTTTCACCATTTATCATCTTAATCTTAAACAATTCATTTATGACAAGCTTTAAGCATTTAAATAAGTAAAAGAACACCTTTAATCATGTCTAGGCATGTATTTAGATCATCAAAGAGCCATTCTTTAACCACAAACATGTTTAACCACTTAGTTGAATTAAGAAAGAAAGAATATCATGCATATAACTCATGTTCTTGAGTATATAAGCTCAAGAGTGGATTTCAATACAAAACATAGGTTTAGAATGCACCAAATGGAGCTACAAACACGCCTACAGGTCTAAGACATATGATTGAGCCTTTACAATCCTAAAAAAAAGCTAAATCTATAATAAAAATTAGAAAATATGAAGAACACTTGAAATGAGCCCTAAACATTGAGAGAATATGAAGTTTAACATGAAAAACATGTTTATCTCTATTAATTCTTGTTGTTTTTAGATTCTAAACCTCTCTATATATGTCAACTGTAAGTGAAAAGAAAATTGTGCACATTGTAGCCAATAAGGTGAGCGATCTAGCTGAAAATATTTTGCCTAGTACCTAACCGACACTTAAAAGTAGTAGTACGACAAGCTATGAAGGAGTCATTATAGTCCCCTGCTTCGAGAGTAATACAGCGACCTAGGGAGCATTACGGTAGGCATACTGAGGTTGACTTTTTGCTCTAAATTTTAGACATTTTGCTACATAATTTTGGATTTTATTCAAGTTTCAGCTTCTATCTACAATATACGTCAATCATAAACATAATTAAACATCTTAGCAACAAATTTGGAGAAATATGGCTTAAAATGACATGAATTTGCTATGAAAATGAATTAAATTCCTAAGCTATCAATTCCTCCACACTTAGATTTTGCTTGTCATTAATCAAATCATGCAATAATCAAATTCAACATAGTTTATAAGCATAAGAAAACTTGTCCAACTCATCAAACATAATCAACAGACCAATTTCCTTGGTTTTTCGAAACATTATACACCTAAAACATGGTATATAGTCAATTAAGCATACCAAGTCACAAGTAATTTTAAATCACTTCATATTTCATGAAATTCAAACTCAATTACACTTTCATTCCACATTTAAAATGAATAGTGCTAAAGCAAGATGTATCATCTTTCAAAACCATCAAACATCCTTTATTCATTAAAACCAAAATATAAAGCAAAAATGTAAGCTTTTAGAAGCTTGGTTGAGAGGTCAAGCAATCTTATTTCATAAAGATGAACATTTTCTTGTGAACATTCCTAGTACATCAATCAAATCACCTCACATTAACTGGCTATGAGCACCATCATAAACTTTAACCAATTGGTTTAAAGATAGAAGAGTGAGTCACTCACTTATTACTTTCTTTTTCTTTTTTCTTTTCTTTTTTTAACTGCCCTTTTTTTCATTTTTTTCAACTAAAGGAAGATGATATAATATTTTTAAAGAAAACACATTTTGCTTTAAAACTATGCATTTTAAACATGAAACTCATAATGATCAAAAGATGTCATTATCCAAAACATGAAGTAATTTAAAACCATTCGATCTTCAATAAACTTAATCAATCATATAACATCTAAAAAGGGCACAATAACTGAAAAAAAAGGAAAAATGTCCAAAATTTTGCATAAAAATAGAAATTTTTTTCTACAATTTATGGATTATATTGAAAAAGATGATAACTTGACATACTTTAGGCCAAATCAAACATAAGTGTGATAATTCATTTCCTTCCCCACATTTCAATTGAACATTATCCTCAATGTTGAGAAAATAACAAAAAAGCACAAATATAAGGGAAAAAGGAAAGAAAGCACCCGAAATGATAAGAAAATCATAGCTGCTTCATTGATAAGGGAATCACCTTTGAAATCATACTTAAAAAAGGTCAACAAGCAAATGAAAGCATTAGGTATAATAACTAAAGACAAGTTTCTAAAACAAATATTATGAATAAAACAACAAGGATCATTAAGTTAAGGGAAAGCAAAAAGCAAAAAGAAAACACACTAATTAAACACAAAACAAAAAACAAAAAACAAAATAAACAACCAAAAACAAAACAAAAGCCTAAAAATTAATTAGAAACAGGGCCAAGATTAGGTGGGAATGTAAAAAGTGATGGTACAAGCAAATTCCTTAATTGATCTAGGGGAATAAAGGTTAACTCGATGACCATTGACTTTAAAGGTAGATTGGCCATTGGTAACTTCAAAATCTCCATAAAGATAGGCTTGAATTACATAAGAAGGACCCAACCATCTTCACTTTAGGTTTCCAAGGAAGAGTCTCAATCTGGCATTATATACTAACACCTGATCACCAACTTTGATATCTTATTGAATAATGCTCTTGTCATGCCATATCTTAACTTTTTCCTTGTAAAGTTTAGCATTTTCATAGGCATCCAAATGAAATTCCTCCAACTCATTCAATTATAAAAGTCTTTGCTCACCACTTTTTCTTAAGTCGAAATTTAAAAACTGAATAGCCCAAAATACTTTATTCTTTAATTCAACTGGAAAATGACATGATTTTCCATAAATGAGGCACAAATGAAACATACCAATGGGTTTCTTATAAGTAGTTCTATAAGTCCAGAATGCATAATCCAATTTCAAAGACCAGTATTTCTTTGTTGCATTAACTGTCTTTTCTAGAATTCTTTTAATTTCTTTATTTAAAATTTTCACCTGACCTCTTGTTTGATGATGATAAGGAGTGACAACTTTATGGGTTACACCATACTTTGATAAGAGGATATCAAATTACTTATTATAGAAATGCAAACCTCCATCACTTATAATTGCTTGAGGTGTACCAAAACTTGTAAAAATATTCTTTAAAAACTTCACCTCTCCTTTGGCTTTATTAGTAGGCAAGGCTACTCCTTATACCAATTTACTTTCATAATCAACTACAACTAAAATATACTGTTTGGCATATGATTTAGGAAATGGAACTATAAAATCAATGCCCTACACATCAAACACTTCACAGACTATAATGTTGCTCAAAGGCATCTCGTGTCTCTTAGAAATGTTTCCTATTCTCTGACATTGATCATAAGATTAGACAAATTAAAATGCATCCTTAAACAAAGTAGGCCAATAGAATCTTGATTTTAAAATTTTTTGAGCTGTACTAGTTGGGCCAAAGTGTCCTTCTACTTCTTTGGAATGACAATGCTCTAAGATAGAAGAAACTTTTGAATAAGGAACATATACACTTCTGAATAAGGGACATATTTTTTGATCAATCCATCTCCATAAATCTTGTATAGAAACGGATCAGGGCATAAATATATTCTAACATCATAGAGGAACTTCTTCTTTTTTATTAATAAGATAAATAATAAGGAATAACCTTACCAGCCAAATAATTAACAAAACCAGCATATTATGGCTCATTATCCTTCACTATTAATAAATGTTCCTTTGGAAACATTTTTTTGAATCTTATGATTTTTGCCTTTTTCCATTGTTTCGTCATTCAATCTTGAAAGATGATTAGTAATAAAGTTCTCAGCACCCTTCTTGTCCTTAATCTCAATGAAAAACTGTTGCAATAAAAGGACATATCTGATCAATCTCTACTTGGCATCAAGTTTATTCATTATATATTTCAATGCCGAATAATTAGTGTATACTATCACCTTTAAAAGAACTACGTAAGATTGGAATTTTTCAAAGGCAAAGACGATAATTAATATCTCTTTCTCAGTTTTCGTATAGTTCTTTTAGGCTTCATTGAGAGTTCTACCCGCATAACATATTGGATGAAAAATTTTGTTCTTCCTTTGCCCTAATAATGCACTAATGATGAAATTACTTGCATCGCACATCTATTTAAATGGTAAAGACTAATTAGGGGAAACTAGGATTGGTGCACTAGTGAGTTTAGCCTTTAAAAGCTCAAAAGCATGCAAACACTTATCAGTAAACTTAAACACTACATCCTTGATCAAGAGATTAGTAAGGGACTTAGTTATTTTTGAAAAGTCCTTAATGATTCTCCAATAAAAGCCGGCATGACTTGAGAAAATCTTGACTACTCTAACCGAAGTTGGAGGTAGGAGTTTAGCAATTACATTTATCTTTATTGGGTCTACCTATATACCCTTACTTGATATCTTATGGCCTAATACTATACATTCTTAAACCATAAAATGACACTTTTCCCAGTTTAAAAGCAAATTTGTTTCTTCATAACAGTTAAGCATTTAATCTAAATTTTCCAAATAGGATTAAAAAGATATGCCAAAAATAGAGAAATCATCATGAACACCTCAGTATAAGATTTAATCATATATAAAAATATAGCCATCATACACTGTTAAAAAGTTGTTGGGGCATTAAATAATCTAAAAGGCATGCACCTAAAAGTAAATGTACCATAAGGACAAGTGAAAGTTGTTTTCTCTATAATTTTCAAATACCCACTGTACTTGTCTAATGCATAATGAAAACTGTGCCTAACTAATCTTGCAGTCACTTGATAAATAAAAGGTAAAGGAAAATGATCCTTTATAATAGCATCATTTAATGTCTTATAGTTTATACAAATTAACCAGCTAGATATCTTTCTTGTGACTATTTGTTCATTATTTTCATTTGGAATAACAGTAAAACCACATTCCTTAGGTATTACTTGTACTAAGCTAACCCAAGGTGAATTAGAAATGGGATATATGATAGCAGCATTTAATAACTTGACCACATCATTCTTTATTACTTCTTTCATGTTTAGGTTTAACCTTCTTTCTGATTGGATTTTTGAGTTGCTTCCTTCTTTTTATAAAGATTTTATGTGTATAAATAGAAGGACTTAATCATTTAATATCAACAATTGTCTAACTTATGACTCCTATATGATCTCGCAACATTACTAATAGTTTGTTTTCCATCTTATCATCCAAAGATGAGGAAATTATGACCAGTAAACTAGATGGAGGGCTAAAAAGACATACTTCAAATATACGGGAAGCGGCTTAAGTTCTACTTCATGTGGCTTTTTTATAAATGGCTTCGATAAATGCTTAATTGTTTTTTCTAATTTCTCAAACTTCTTAAAAGGATGTTAGACAGAAGACACCTTTCTTACTTTTAATATACTTAAAGCTTCTCTTACCTCTCATTCATTCAAATCTAAAGATTGTGAATGAGTTAACATCTTTTGTAAAGGATTAGCACATAATTCAATGAAAAGGTTATTATTAAAATGCTTAACTCCTATAAAATTACAATAATTGCAGTCCACTGGAAGTTGCTTTGCTTGGAACACATTGAATTCTATCTCTTCGCCTTAGAGTCTCAAAATCAACTTACCACCATGAAGATCACTAAGTGACCTGATCGTAGCTATAAATGGTCGTCCAAGAATAATAGGTACCTTTCAATCTTCTTCCATGTCTAAAATTAAAAAATCTACGGGATATATAAACTTATCCACCTTAACCAAAATATCTTTAATAATTCCTCGTGGATATATGATAGATCTATTCGTTAATTGTAATGAGACTGCTGTAGGTTTTGACTCTTCTAACCCCAACTTACTTAAAGATAGATAAGGGCATCAAATTTATACTTATTCCTAAGTCCTTCAATGCCTTATTTATTTGCAAATCAACAATTACACAAGGAATAGTAAAGCTACCAGGGTCCTAAAACTTAGGGGGCAAATTTCTTAATAACATTGTTGAATGTTCTTCATTTAATTTTATAGTCTCATAATCCTCTAATTTTCTCTTCTTTTACAAGATATCCTTTAGAAATTTTGCATAATTGGTCATTTAGGCAATGGCTTTTGCAAATGGGATATTTATGTGTAACTTCTTAAACATATCCAAAAATCTCTCAAATTGCTTATCAAGATTAGCATTCTTTAGCCTTTGAGGATAATAGATTCTAGGCTTGCATGGTTTTACAATTAGATTTGCAAAAAGCCTACAAGGTCACTTTCCGTGCCTTTTCCTTTTTCATTTTCTTTTTATAATTTCATCTATTCTTTTTCACTTAACTTCTTCCCTTACTCTTCACTTCCTACTTCCTTCCCGCTTCTAAGGGTGATAGCCTTTGCATATTCTCTTAGATTGGGTTTAGTATTACTAGGTAATTGACCTGGGCATGCTCTCGAACAATACTAGCTAACTGACTTACTTGGTTGGTTAAATCCATTATTTGTCCTTGCATTTCTTAACTAGATTATTTAATATGCTAAATAGAGTCTCATCTATACTAGACTTCTCTTAAACAGGTTGATTTGGTTTAAAACTAAGAGGAGGGTTCCTTGGAGGATTAGCTAAAGGATTTGGATAATTTGCATTATTACGCCATGGGAAATTAGGATGATTTCTCTATCTATGATTGTAAGTATTGGAGAATGGATCTCCCTTTTACCTATTAAACTATACATATTAAGCTTGTTTAAGGTCTTGGACAAAGAAATTTCCAACTTGACAATCTATAGATGAATGGGATGAATTACCAAAACTTTCACAAAATAGAACATTTCAAAAAGAACTACTACCAACATTCTTCTCTAAATTCTCCATTTGCTTATTAAGAACTACCAATTGAGCTATTAATGCATTTGTATCATTTATAGCATGAGTTCTTAATGACTTTTCAAATTATGCTCAAAATTATATTAGAAGCTATTAGTCTTCATTTATTTTATTAACTTAAAAGCTTCATCTAGAGTTTTTCTCATTAGATTTCCTCCTGGTATTGTATCAATCATACTCTTAGTAGAGGAAATGAGGCTGGTATAAAAGATATCAACTTGATCACAAGTATTAAACCCATGATTTGGACACTTTACGATCATTTCCCTATATATTTCTCAAGCTGCACACAAACTCTCATTTTTATATTAGGAAAAGAAATAAATTCGATTATTTAACTTTGTTATTTTAGCATGTAGAAAGAATTTGGCTAAAAACAGGCTTATAAGATCATTCCATATTATAATGAAACCAGTTAGAAAAGTATTTAACCAAGCTTTAGCTTTGTACATTAGAAAAACAATGGAACAACTTAAGCTTGATTGCATCATCAAATACACCTTAACTTTTGAAAAAATCACAAACATCTATAAAAAATTTGTAAATGATCATTGGGGTCTTCTAAAGAACTACCAAACTAGAAAAATCTAATCATGAAAGAATGCTATGAGGGACCTTAAAATCATTATATTCTATCCTAGGTCTAACAATGCTAGCCATAGGTCTAGTTTTATTTCCTAAAGTTAATTCCATCATTTTAGGTCCTTTATTTTGCTCTTGCGGCCTAGCAACTAATTCCTCTTAATGCTCCATTTTTTAAGGATTTGGTTCTAGAGAATCTTGACTAGAGGATGTGGTGGTCTTTGATTATTTCTTTTACCTACGGATGGTTCTTTTAAGTTTACAATCAAATTCAAGCTTTTTAGACTTATGGCCATGAGTTTGCATACAACTTTAAAAGAAAATAAAGCAAAAACAACAACTAAATAAAAGCAAACACACAATTAAACTCTTAAAAAGAAAATCAAACAAGCAATATAAATAATATTAACAATATAAAAAAATTTAGAATAATTGACAAAAAAATCCCTAATAAATAAATTATGTGTAAGTCCTATGGCACCTAAGAGGGAGGGGGTGAATTGGGTATTAAAATTTTTTTGCAAATTTAAACTAGCAACCTAAATCAATTGGAAAGTAGATGCAATCACTAACCAATATTCAACCTAAGATGGAATGATAATGCAAATATCAAAATAAATGTAATAGATTGAGGTTAGAGAAAGACACAAGGTAATTTTAAAGAAGTTTACTTACCCCAAAGATAGGTTATATCTCCTTTCCAACTACTTGATGGATGATTCTATACTAATCAAATAAAACAAGTACAATCTTCTTTCAAGGTGAAGAGTAACCTTTACAATCTTACTTTCTAAGGGTGAAGAATAACCCAACAACTACAATCTTACTTTCTAAGGTGAAGAGTGACCTTTACCAAATCTTTTCAAGGTAAAAAGAAGCCTATACAATTCACAAATAACCCAAAGACTCAATTCCCCCAAATTCAAGTAACCAAATACACCTTGAAAGCCTAAACAAACTTAGTATGATAGAAATCAATCATAAAATGTGCCTATGGTCAAGCAATATGATCAATGTAGGCTAATCACAAAATCTGGACAGTTTAAGTACTTTATGAATATTCAGTTCAAAACATAAATATAAGTGCTTAAAAATCAAACTAAAAATACTAGAGCCCTCCTAGCACCTTATGTGAACTAACCACAACAAATTTATGCACCTATAACGGCTTTATATGATAAAAATCATGATCAAATGAAGAACATAAAAAATTGGATGGTTTTAATGTCCAAGTAAACTAATGCACACAAATGATGAAATATTCAACCAAAAATTTGAAACTAAGTATAATTCGACTCCTAAGACCTTAAGCAAGCATAAAAAAATAATAAAAAA